>JAPWLS010001099.1:0-33171 GCA_028551675.1 Tineola bisselliella | reverse complement strand
TTATTATTGGTCAAACTTTTTAAAAGATATTTTCATTTGTGAAATATGGCTTTATTTAATCGTTAAATAATATTTCATTTACCATTAAGTTTATCTCACAAAAATTACAAGTTTTCATCGATTGCATAATTATTTATCTAATAATAATCAAAAATAAAACTGTATAAAAGTTACGATCAGTCATCAGATTAAGATGATGAAGATGATACCTCCACGGATGAGTCAGACAGCCAGAGTGAAAGAGAAAATGATTAATTTTCAAAGAAATAAATGAATTTAAATTAATGTTTTGCCCGATACTGCCTGTTAGGGCATAGCAAACTACTGCCATATAGAAATTTAGACAATATAAATTTTTTTTTTCGAATTTTGTTCCCTTGACGTCTCTATCTAACCTAGTTTTGTTTCAGAGTAAAAAATGTGCTAATACAATCGAACTCGATATTGGAAACGTTCGGTAATGCTAAAACCAACCGCAACGACAACTCGTCGCGATTCGGCAAGTACATGGACATTCATTTCGACTATAAGGGCGACCCGGTGGGCGGTCATATCAGCAATTACTTACTAGAGAAAAGTAGAGTATGCAACTTGCAACCGGGGGAGAGAAATTTTCATGCGTTTTATCAGGTAAGATGCTGTTATGTCACAAATATATAACATACTAGCTATTACCCGCGGCTATGATTTCAAACATCTGAAACTATAAGTCAGTTGGAAACTATACTAAAAAATAATTTATTTTTTTTTGTAATAAAAAGTATCCTATGGTATCCTAAAAATATATGTACCAAGTTTCATGATGATCTGTTAAGTAGTTGTTGCGTAAAAACGTAACAAACAAACGCACATTCACATTTATAATATTAGTAGGGAGGTCTTAGAAAGATGGAGATATAGATATTGGTAATAGTCAGAAATTCCCTAGTAGCGAGTGGCGGAACTACTTAATACAGTTTTATTTTCGAATACATTCTAATTGGAACGTTCCAATAAGAATGTTAGTTTATATATTCATGTATTATATTTTGGAGTCCACTCAAAATACGTCATTAGTCATTTTTGAGATCATTTAGTCTCTGCTTATACTTGTTTGTTCTTAGGTGTTTGTTTAAGACAAGAAAAAATCTGATTATTTTTATTAAAAATCAGTAAACAATTATTATAAGTAACCGTATTGATAAACAATTAATAAAAATAAATATTTAATTCTATTATTCGCGTAAAATAATAATATTCTATTGTTTGTGTTGGCAGTTTTATGTAAAACTGTTTTATGTATAATAAGTGAAACCTAGCGAGACTAGTTTAAGATGCAATATACAATAAAAAGCAAACTTATTCAAAAATCATATTACACGTTAGATGAATATCTTACTGATAAAAAAGCTTGGACATAATCTATGTCATTTTATGTTTACCCTTAGGTATACAATAGGATGACAATGCCCCTATACAGCAGCTATTCTTCTACGTCATAGTAGATTTATTATATATTATTAAGACATTAGTATGTAAGTGGACAATGCCAGTATACAGCAGCTAAATCAAATTGATAATTAATAAATTTATTCCATTTATATTTGTATATGTATTGACGAGTGAAAGCGCTCTATTGGAGCCCGTTTACTAAAAGTAAATAAATAAATAAAAAAACAATGAAATCATATGAATTTTTTCAGTTATTGAGCGGTAACAATAATCATAGCAAGAAATTGGGTTTGAATTCGAGTCATCCGTACAAATTCACAGGACAACAGAAACCAACCGCGCAGGATTCTAAACTCTATATACAGACCAACAGTTCATTTAACGCGCTGGGTTTCCCACCGAGCGTCGTTGAAGACATATGGAATATTGTAGCAGGTGTTATATTATTGGTAAGCTGTTGTGTAAAGAAAATATGTTGCGCGCCATCTATTGGTAGTTCTACGTATTAAAGTTAGCAATTAATTCGGTTATTCAATAACAGATGGCGCTGCTTCTATTTAGATCTCTGGTGAACCAATGGCACGCGACACAATATTTTGGGCACCTCACTGATCGGAAATTCATTATAAATATACCTTTTCTGTAGTAAATAAAAAGTTTTGAGTTGATATTATTTTCCAATAATTACAGAATCAAAATTATTTGATGGCACGTCTATGACCTCATCAAACATTTCTTTAGAAAAATTGGCAAGTTAATGCAAGTAATATGTGAATGTATCTCTCTATATCTCCAATATGTGCGCACAGGGCGAGCTGACATTCTCCGAGAGTGGCGAGGGCGTGGCGATGGGTGGTCCGGTGGCCCAGTGCGTGGCTGCGTTGGGCACTACAGCAGAGGTGTTGCGGAGCAGCATGTCCGGGCGGCTGCTGGCGGCGGGGGGAGACCTCGTCAACAAGGAGCATACACTCACCGACGCCAACTACACACGCCTGGCACTGGCTAAGGCTGCCTATGATAGGCTGTTCACTTGGATTGTGGAACAGGTTACTTTTATATAAACTTACCTATCTTATAATTGCAATGTATATAATACTAGCTTTGCTCGCATTTAAGTCATTAAATAAGTATCAGAGATCATTTTAATAGAAATAAATCAATATGATTCTAAACAGCTGAAACTATAGTCAGTTGGAAAATAGAAAGTATCCTATGTTACTTCCAGTACCTCCAAAAATATGTGTACAAAGTTTAATGATGATCGGTTAAGCAGTTGTTGCGTGAAAATTTATTTATTAGGGATATTAGTAGGGATATATAAGACACTGTTTTGTTGTAAATAAAACCAAAAGTTTCAATAACTGAAATTAAAGAATATTTTTATTAATGTTTAACTATAATAATATTGTACATAGGATTAAAAATTGCTTACCTGAAATTAAAGAAACGATATTTCAAGCAATTATTAGCTTTTAAAAATATCTATGCATTAACGTGACACAACCAGAGACTATGGCGCTGCGAAGCATGTCAAATATGAAATGTTTCAAATTCAAATATCTTTATTACATGTCACAATTTAATTAAGATGTCATACAGTTTAGTGTGTGACATCCGGTCAGGGCACAGGCAATATAAGATAATACAATAATAATAAACAATAACAATAATAACAATAAACTAAACTTCATTTACTGTTTCGAATTATTGAGGTATTCGTCAATAGAATACAGTAATGCCCCGCTTTACGCGAGGGATACGTTCCAGAAAAAATCGCGTTAACTGAAATTCCCGCGACCATAGAGAAGTTGATGACTACATTATGTTTATACGCACTCTTTCGCGTAATGCGGGGCAATTGAGCGCGAAATTTGAATAGTGAAACCGCGCATAACGGGGTCGCGTAAAGCGGGGTATTACTGTAAAAGCATTTTAAAATCTAATATGTCTTAATTTTCATATATTCGACAACAATCGCTTCCATTGTTATTTTTTCCGCAATGTTTTGTCTCCAAGTCTGATAAAGCAGATTCTTATTAGAACAAGACTGAGTTGACTGGTGTCTATATATTTGTAAATAGTGTCTTCATTTCAGATCAACAAAGCGATCGAAGTACCGTCTGACTCGTACAAGAACACGCTGATCGGTGTGCTTGATATCTATGGCTTCGAGATATTTGAAATTAATAGTTTTGAACAGTTCTGCATTAATTACTGTAATGAGAAACTTCAGCAGTTGTTCATTGGTATGTATTATGTGGCCGGGTGTTATTGACTAACACTTGCTGAAATACCTTTAAAATATAGTTGTTTATTTCATGAAAATGGTTTCTGAGATACTCAATATAGCAACGAAGAATATAATAATAATAATAAGTTCTTTATTGTACCAAAAAAAAATCACAAAAGGCGAACTTAATGCCTTTTGGCATTTTCTGCGAGTTAACCTTTTTAAATACAAAATAATTTTGATTATTAATAAATAATATAAATATACACAATCAAACTATGCAAAAATAACAACTTTACGAGTGGTAGGCAGACTGATGATGGCATTAGCCCAGTATGCCGTCCTGGGGCAGTACCACCACTTTCAAGCGGAACACCCGTGAAGTGACCTAGTCGCGTTTCGGGATCAGCTTGGAAGTAGCCGGGATAACGAGAGGAGTGTGTATGTCAATTTGGACAGAGCACATTCGTCTCCTCAAGCCGGCATAGTGGACATCTGTCTGTGGTAACAGTCTATGCTCATGGACCGCACTCTAGCTTAACATCAGGCGGAGTGTGTTCATATGCTTATAGGTTTGTTGTAAAATTTAACTGGTTTTTGTGTAGAATTGGTCCTGAAACAGGAGCAAGAAGAGTACAGCCGCGAAGGCATACAGTGGACTCCCATCCAGTACTTCAATAATCGCACCATCTGTGAGCTGATTGATGCGCCACATAAGGGCATCATTGCCATTATGGACGAAGCCTGCATTAATCCCACTAAGGTATCCACTTCCATTCATGGTTTTCAAGTGGGCAGGTCTACTATATATTAGTTCTTATTTTAGTAGTATATGTATGCGTGTATTTTAATTCTCTCCCCTTTTCCTGACATCTATTTGGTTCTTGTTTTTTATTTTTATGTATTTTTGTAATTTTATTAGAAGAGTAGTATCTATCCCTTTATCACTTTGAGCATGCCAATGCCATTTCTCTTCTGCATTGCTCTACATCTAAAAGTTGGTTGCCTGGAAGAGATCGCTTCTTAGCGATAAGGCCGCCATCTCCTTACTCACTTACTCTGTATTTTTTTTTCTGTATTATTAAGCAATAAATAAAAAAGTAAATACAAAAAATATACATACATGTACATTTATTTATTTATTTATTCACCTACCTACAAAATTACATTAAAACTACAAATATAAAAAGGACTACTATTATATAAATTAAATGAAATTTTAATTATAGGATAGGACGGCAAGCTCAAGGTGATAAAGGGATAGATAGTACACTTCTGATAAAATTACAAAATTACAAGAACCAAATAGACGTAAGGAAGAGGGGAGAAAAAAAATTATATGTTTTTTATATGTAATTTTCAGATATCAGACGGTCAGTTGTTGGAGGCGATGGATCGTCGGCTTAACACGCATAAACATTACACTTCCAGACAACTTTCTCCCACTGACAAGACACTTAAACATGCCGTCGACTTCAAAATTACGTATGTGCTTTACGTACATTCGTCCGACCGACATAGTTTTTCTTATTATTGTGGGCTAATACCTGTCTGGTTGCACTGTGGATCTGATCTAATTTTAATTCTCGTGAATATGTGACTTATAAATTGTTATTTTCTTTTTTTCTGAACGAAAATTCAGTTTTTTTGTTAATTATTTTATGTACAGACTACGATTGACGAGTTTCTTGTGGTCTTCTTCTCGTCATACGCCTTTCCGAAGCCATTATAGATTCTGACGATGAGCAAGCGCACGCCTTTAGTGCCTATGCTAATAATAAACGATTTTCATTTTCACGTAGCTGTTTATTATACAACACATGTTTGCTCTGCACAGGCACTACGCAGGTGATGTTACGTACGCGGTGACTGGCTTCATGGATAAGAACAAGGATTCGCTGTGGCAGGACCTCAAACGGCTGCTGCATTTCTCGACCAACAAGTCTTTGGCCAGCATGTGGCCTGAAGGTGCCACCAGTGTGCAGAAGGTGGTATTTTAGTCTAGTAACCATAATCGTGTAATAAGTATAGTATATTGAAATTTATACTTCTGTTCTGGACTTGTATATATTATATAATATACAGTAATGCCCCGCTTTACGCGAGGGATACGTTCCGGAAAAAATCGCGTTAACTGAAATTCCCGCGACCATAGAGAAGTTGATGACTACATTACGTTTATACGCACTCTTTCGCGTAATTTAATAATACATTTGAGTTTCGCGTTATAGTGAAACCGCGCATAACGGGGTCGCGTAAAAACCAATGGCACTTTTCGTTGTAATTTTATAACTCGGGCTCACCTATCCAAACCAAATGTTTAAGCTTTGTTCGGACTATTTAGTAGATGGTTTGCACCAATGATGTGAAGTTTGCACAAAATAGGTAGAGCGGTTCTTCATTTATCACATTTTTTGTAACAAATGAATTCAACAAATGGCAGATTGTGCTGTCAAATTGAATGATGTGGTAAACTATAATTCTGTTTTGGATTAAGTTTTAAAATAGTAAGCAATTAATTAAATATTTTTTTGTTTGATGTTTCAATTAATTTTTTTTAAATATTTCACTTTATACGTAGCGAAGCACGTACCGGGCCGCTAGTGTATTATATAATATTCAACTGTAATTCTGTTAAGCTTTGTTATATTTAATAATAATAATTGCATTGTATTGCAGACGTCGAAGCGTCCGCCCTCAGCCGCGTCATTGTTCCGCACTTCGATGAGCGCATTAGTCCAAGGCTTACAAAGCAAGGAGCCCTTCTATGTGAGATGCGTGAAGCCCAACCCGGTGCAGTCACCTAACATATGGGATGAGCAACTCGTTAGTACTGTTGTATTTTATAATTAATTGTTTCAGGCGTTACTTTGCTGAAATCCATATTAAATTCTGGCTACATTAGGTCGATAAAAGAAAATAACCTCCACCAACATTCAATAACTTGTCTTTTCACGTATCCTGATGATGCCACGTGAAGTGGTGAAACGGGTCGAGACAAGTTATTGATTGTTGGTGGAGGTTATTTTCCTTCATCGACCTAATATAGCTGGAATTATAAGCAAAATAATCTCCTTTACTGTTGTATTTGTTAGTACAAATAATTGCTACCGTCTGGTCTCTATAATACAGTAAATCTCTATTCCAGGTTCGTCACCAAGTAGCATACCTAGGCCTGGTGGAGAACGTCCGCGTCCGCCGTGCCGGTTTCGCGTCCCGTCAGCGCTACGATAGATTCCTGAAACGATACAAGATGTTGTCCCAGTACACTTGGCCCAATTTCAGGCAGGGTGGGGATAAAGACGGGGTGATGGTGCTGCTCAGAGACACTGGCATCACGGATGTGCAATACGGGCACACTAAGCTGTTTATTAGGTGATTACTTCGTTCGCGTACTAATGAAGATATAATGTACTGTGAAGTTTAAATTTTAACATGAAGAAGTAGTTATTGTGACATAACTGTAATAGTTAGACATATGGTATCGCAGACTTTATTGTAGATATTGGTGTTCTCTATAAAACTGTAGTACGTCATTTTGCTCTATTGTCAATAATTTCCGCAGCGTACGCAATATAATGATTGTTTTTCACACTTTGGGTTACATTATTGAATTTTTCATCCGGGTTTTTTAAATATTCTATAGTCTATGTTCATAATGTAGGATTCTAATAGTAAAAGAAGTTTTCAAGTCGGTCCAGTAATTGCGGAGCCTATTCAATACATACAAACAAACAATCAAATGTTTTCTCTTTATATATTAGTATAGATTGTCTCTCAAATATCTTGATGATGATGAAGAAATAGCATTAGAGTAGATCTAGCAGTAAATTCAGAGTTAAACCACGTCTCTTGTACATTTCAGGAGTGCAAAAACCCTTCACGCGTTAGAGTCTGCGCGTGCGGAGTTGATCCCATCCATAGTAACGCTGTTGCAGAAACTCTGGCGCGGGACCTTGGCCAGGATGAGATATCGCAAGATGAAGGCCGCGCTTGTTATCTATAACGCATGGAAGTGGGTATTCGTTCAGTATAAGATTAATAGTAAGCAATTCCCTGTGTCTTGTCGATAATCTATCAATCACAGCGTCTCCATGCCAGTGATTGGTGCTTTTTATCGACGTTTTTAGTGATGTCCTAGCACTTAGCACTTACTGATAATAAAGCTTGGACATAACCAATGTCATTTTATGTTTACCCTTAGGTATATAATAGGATGACAATGCCCCTATACAGCAGCTAAATCAAATTGATAATTATTAAATTTATTTCATTTGTATTTGTATTGACGAGTAAAAGCGCTCTATTGGAGGCCATTTACTAAAAGTAAAAAACATAAAATAAAATAATTGAATGATTCTGAAAATAATTACGTAGTAATCGATCAATTGATTACTTTCTTGTAAAATGTTTATTGTTTATTTGCGGGTACTTACTATTGTCTACATCAGTGTTTCCCAACCTATTTTGTGCCATGCCCCACCTTAGTCTTTCTAAAATTCTTATGCCCCCCTTATGTAACCAAACACCCAGTTGATATTTTGGTCTCGTCAAGCGAAATTATACCTAATAGTTATTTACCGTAATTATTTAAGAATTTGCTTTTTTCGTTAAATTTGGCACCGAAATCTAACATTGCATTTAAATGGCCCGGAGCGAAAGGGTTAAACTCATGTCGAGTCCATTTTCGAATTGCCCCCTTAACAATCAAATTGCCCCTCTGTGGGGCGTGGGCCCCACTTTGGGAAACGCTACATCATCATATTGTATATTAAGAAATGAAATAAATTCCAGACGTTACAAGTGTCGTCGCTATATATCGTCTCTGCAGCAAGAGCTATCGCAACATCGCGGCGTCATCAGGAACTGGCCAGTTGGCAATACGAAACTGAATGCCATGATGCTGCCCATATACAGAAGATGGCGGGCATACCTCACGCTGAAGCCCATACCTAAAGAGCAGTGGCCGCAGTTGAAGATGAAGATATGCGCTGCCAGTGTGCTGAAAGGTATTCCTATTGGAACACTTCGACTTGTCAAAATACAACTGTATTTATCAATACAACGACGACGGCGCCCTCTACTCACTCCAACAACAAATATTAACTACTAGATACAAACAGGTTTCACAGACTGTCATTTGCACCTTCATTCATAAAGTAAAAAGCTTTGTTAATTAACATTTCAAGTCTATTTTGCACTTAGCTTTCCTATAACACTCTATGTTCGAGCAGCAGACTGGCATTCGTGATTAATCATTAATGTATACAGTTTTCTTCAGTGGGATCATGAATTTTTACTAACGACTAACGAGCACCAGCAATCTATCAAATGAACGAAAGATCGAAACGTTCGAAAATTAACAAAAAGTATCTAAAATATTGTAGTTCCAAATCCGCACGCGGTGGCGCTGCTCAAATTTCCATACAAATCGCTTGAAGCGAACTCGGTTCGAAAGCCAGACTAAAATTCGTGATAAGCCCACTGCTTGTAAATAAATAAATTCCTTTTTAAAAACACTTCTGCACGTCTCTTCAATTTAAGTTATGTCAACAGGTCGTAATATTAGATTTAAGATTATTAGTATGAAACCTCATACGTTAATCATAACAATAAAACACAATGATTAACGAAACATTAGAACTAAGACAATAACAGTTAAATTTAATAGCATTCGCCTTGTAATTTTAGTACATAAGCAAAATCAAAATAAACAAGTTCAATGAACGTCACGAACTCACACGAGCACCTTGTCTTTATTGTAATTCATTCAACATTTTGACATCATCTGACAAGTTATTGTACATGTTTATGCCGTTACCTTTTTAAGTCGATGAAAGGGCCGTCTGTCTGATTATAAAGATACTAAATTTCTATTGGTGGACGAGCTATGAAGTCATGTCTCGTATGTACAGGTCGTCGCGCAGAATGGGGCGCGGGCAGACAGTGGTTCGGAGATTATCTGGCGATTGAAAAGTATAACCTCAAAGCAGCCACCTACATTGCGGCGATCAAGCATCTGCAGCGGTCGCAGGATTGCGGGAAGCCATTGTTCTCGTGCAAAATACATAAGTTTAATAAGTGAGTATTGTTTCAGGGGGGCTACTCAGGTATATCTAAGCCTGTAAAAAGTCCTGTCAAATATCCGTAAAATAAGCATTGTGTGGCCTATCCGTCGTGACGTCGCTGTCAAATCCGTAATTTTGTGAATGATTACGTAAGTGTTCCTGAGTAGGAAACGCTCGTATTTTCGTCAGAAGTTCGTGCGCCCGAGTAGGCCACCTGTTTCGGTTTCAGTCTCGGAATGCTATCACTCTAGCTGTGTTGTTTGATTATTAGTCGCTAGTTGCCACTAGGTGGCGCTATTTTGTTTTGTATCTCGCAACGTGTATTAAATAAGTTATGAGCGTCTTTTTTCATTTTAGGTTCAACAAAGGCGCTGAAAGATGTCTATTGGTGACCGATAAGTATATCTTTAAATTGGACTCGAACACGTTCAAACCGTTGAAGAAGCCGACGCATATTACTGAGGTAAGTGAAAGCTAGTTCCGATATACGATCATAGATGGCGCTGTTTCAAATGTATCACGCTTCCCACATATATTATACGAAGTTATGTTTCGTTTCCATCCTCACAAAGGCAATCAACTAGAGTATTAATCAGAAGTAATATTAAGCAACGATTTTTAATTGGATTTTCAAAACCTATCAGTAAAAGTTAAAGATGTCAATTTTATTATAGGTTGGCTCCGTTCGAGTGATGAGTGGTGACGCTCAATTGGTTGTAGTGAGCGTTCCCAGTGTCAATAATGACCTCGTCGTGGGTCTGGTGCCGACGCAGCCTGTACCAGTCACGGCTGGTACTGCACCCTCGACACCGGACTTAGTGGGGGAGCTCGTTGGCGTGTTAGCTAATAGATACAGCATGTATGTATTATTTTATTATATGTGTATAGTCGAGGTTTTTTTAGCTCCAACTCGAGTTTATTTTTCCGAACTACCCGCTGAAGGGCGGAAATGCCTAAGAAGCTTTTGTGATTTTTTTACCACATGCATTTATTTGACAGGTTGACAAGCTCAGAGCTTCTTTGTGAAGTAGAGAAGGGTGCATCGACTCGTTGCACTTTGGGCGGGAAAATGCGTACGCTGCAACTGACGCCCACGCAGACGCACACGCAGGTGTTCTCGCACGCACATAATGTTATATCATACCATCCTGCGTCTGCGAGGGCTTAAGCTGGGAGTGCAATGAAATGCGGCCATTATTGGAACTAATTCCGTTGTTAATTTTTTTTAATGCTAAATTCCTGTTTAGACATTATAATAAATTGCCAATGTCAAATTATACATCACACAAATAACAATATTAGCATAAATTTTGCCCTTGGAGTCTTTGATCACCATTTGATGTCAAATTGATCATCCAAGCTGAAGTATAAAAAATGAATCGAGGCCTCAGCTTTCTTTAGCAATACACACAAACATATACAACGATTTTTGTTATAATTTATAATAATTCCTTAATCATATAATGAGTATAGGCTCGTTTTTAATAATTAAATTGTTACTCTAAGTAGGTTTCTTTTCGTATCAAATAATAACAAAGGAAATTTAATTTCCGTTTATATAAATAATGATTTTATTGTAACAATGCATTTATATTGTGATATGTTATTTTCCCTAGACGACAAATTGAAAGATAGGACATCACTACGTAAATGCTGAAAAACTTGAAATGTGTACCATCACTATTGTAAGATCCCATCACTATTGTCAATGTAAAATATTTTAAAACTCAAATTTTATTTATTTGTATAACTTTAGCACTTCTCAAATGTGACAAATACCTAAACCAAACAACCAGATCTACTTTCGCACACATACTTTTCTCGAAAGACAAAGGGCCTCTCAAAGACTTGCCAACCCGGGGCCTCGCAATGGCTAAGGCCGCCACTGCTGCCTTGTGCTTTTCTGGATTTATTTGGACTGATATTTGTTCTTAGTGATGTTTCTATTTTTATACATCATATTATAATAAAAATATTAGATGGATTACTAAATTTTCCAAGCAACAGTAAAGTTCTCTATGCGGCGTTTTGTTACAATAATAATTCTGTTTTTTGGGTATAATTAGTTTATATTATTTAGTTTAGTTTAAAAACATTGGACAACTTAATTTTTTTATTATCTAATTTTAAAGTATTTTTTTTGTTATAATAGTTAAGTATAGTTTGTAAATAATTTTTATTTATTATTTCTTTAAAATATATTACAGGAATTTGTGTGATTGAAATACGTACAAAATATAATGAAAGTAAAACTTTTTTTTAGAGATTTGCCGATTATGACTTTGACCGACTAGCCGATTAGTCGGTTGTAAATAAGCCGACTACGGTTTAGGGGATTCCCGTGACGCTTCGTTTACAGCTGATTCGCTGCAATTTCAGTCACTACTGACATGTGGACAAATATAAATAACAAAAAAAAGTTTTTTGAGTTTTACAGCTCATTAGTTTGACGATAGTTTCAAATATCATCACGCAGTATTGCAATATATGTCATTAAATATTATGTTGATTTGTTTTTTAATTAAAATACTAATTTTGTTTGATAAATGTCATCAATATATTTTCTTTACAAGGAAGTAACACATACATTTTATTGAGAAATAGACACAAAGTAAGAAGCCGGATAGTCAGCGCTTTTTGCCGATTAGTCGCCGACTACGATAGTGGCCGGATAGTCGGAACATCTCTATAAAATATATTTTTGTTCAGTATTATTTAATGATTATTATTTTTAAAGTTGCAGTAATCACTTGCTATGTCCTCGTAGATGTTTTGTTTTGGAATCGCTTTACAATGGTTTTTAAAAGTATTTAATTGCTGATGTTATGTGCCTTGATGCGGTGCCATGAATTTTGTCAAGAATATTAATAAACAATATTACAAATAACAATTTTGTTTCGTTTTAAATGTTCTTTTTTTTAACTTGTCCTTTTAGCCACTTTTTATATGTTTAAAATCATTACTGTTGGCTAAGGTTGGCAGTGAAACACAAATCTTCATATCATATTCTTTAATTTCACCAATACATCTATATATCTATCTCTTCTATATATATAAAACTCAAAGGTGACTGACTGACTGACTGACTTAGTGATCTATCAACGCACAGCCCAAACCGCTGGACGGATCGGGCTGAAATTTGGCATGCAGGTAGATGTTATGACGTAGGCATCCGCTAAGAAAGGATTTTGATCAATTCCACCCCTAAGGGGATAAAATAGGGGATGAAAGTTTGTATAAATCTTATTAGATTTTCGATTGATTGAACTGAAATTAAAGATTGGAGTTACTATGATGAGGACGTCCGCTTAAATAGGATATATTGGTTTGAACCTATCAGTACCTAATGGAACGAATAAATTAAGACGAACAAAATAATTTTTAGTTCTAAATGTTGACAATAGATGGCGTTAGTAGTATTTTAAAACGCGCTATCGTTGTGTTTTCACTGAGTTACATATACCCGATGACGAGTGGCCGCCGTATCTAATATTCTAGCAGATTATATTTGACGATTTTGGCTGTTCTTTTCTTGGCATATTTTGGATTGCATTTGTGCAGTATAATACTATTTAAATTTTTGCGGTTAGGTGTCATTTTTATAGTTAGATGCCACTTTGTTACAAAAGTATGAAACATCTTCATTATTACGCAGACGTAGTTGCGGGCAACAGCTAGTAAAATATAAAAGGATTATTTGCTTAAAACTTTTTCTCATTAACTCTCTATGATACATCACTTTCGTATTAGTTTTGTCGTTTGATTTATTGAGAATATGGTTGAAAAAAATGATACAACTTTTGATGTAAAAAAAGTAAATGTAATTTTTTAAATGACTATAATCATTCGACACGATTTTTAAAACTACGTAATTTTTTATCAAAGACAAGAATCAGGAAATAAAATCAAGAATAAAACACAAGTAATTAGCATAATTTTATTAATTGTTTAATTTTTTCTAAATAACAATATTAACAATGAAATACGACACAAGATTTTAATTGTACACTTATAGAATGATTTTTGGAAATTAAGTGAACCACTGGAACGCACACAACTTGAAGTAGCACACCATTCGTGTACCTGAAACGTGAATAAACCTATAAACTCCACACCGAACTAATAGGCATTAACAAACGCACAATCATCTGTCACACTAGGTTTAGATCAAGATAGTAATTTATCTTATAGTAAGCCTTTTTAATGAGCATTTACTTAATACACTCTTTAAATGAAGGCAAAGGCAGAACTAAGTTGACTAGGCAACTTATTCTACATACATACACCTCGGCCTACAAAGAATTTGCCAACTTTTGCCAGACAGGTATGAGGTTATTTGACATGGACGTGTCAGAATTCTTCTTATAAATACTTTTGTTCTTGTGTATATGCATCAGATTCTTCTTCTTCCTTCCCATGTTTTTGCAACGTTCTCTAAGCGAGGTTTTTGAGCTTAGACTGACAACAGAACATACTGGACGCTTTTGCAAAAATTTGCAAAACTTCCCAAAAGTAATTTAAATGTAATGGACGAAGCTGAAATGCATCAGCATCTATGAGTCTCCAATAAATTATATACAAATGTTTTAAACATTGCTAATGATAATACTTACAGTTTACTATTCATCGTAACTTTTCATTGAGCAAGGAGGCTAAAGAATTCAGTGCCAATGTCAGTTCCTCTAACACTCCTGTCTCGGAAACTAAAGAATTCAGTGCCAATGTCAGTTCCTCTAACACTCCTGTCCCGGAAACTAAAGAATTCAGTGCTGATGTCAGATTCTGTATCGCTCTTGTCCCGTCCTTTTCTGACGCTATGTATTGCTCAATGTGATCATCTCGCCACTTTACTGAATAAAAACACATATATTTTATAATAGTTACATAATAATAAAACAATAATACACACTTCTTTTAGGTAGCTCACAAAATTGTAGCTCAGAATCTTCGCAGCTTTCTTCCGAAGTAGACTCTTCCTATGCAAAATAATGTTTATAAGTTAAGTAATTTTATAATGAAATATACCACAGTTTGTAAAGAATAATTCGATTAACTAACCTCTGAAAATAAGGGGACCGTGGCTTTTATTAATGGGATTCCAAAAGCAGAACCCATTGCTTCGAGTCCAGAAGAATCCAATTTGCTTGGAGGAGCTTCAGAAGGACCACCTTCAGTCGTTGCTGCTGGGCGTTTGGAGGCAGCGGCAGCCTTCTTTGTCAAATATTTTCTATCTGCCCACACCTAAAAATAATTATTAAATAAGTATCTCAGAAGCAACAAAAGAAGTACCTGATACTACCCTTCGCCACTGCTTCCTGGTCTTAATGCTGCCACCCATTGCATTAAGTTCCACCGTCAGCCGCGCCCAGAGTCTTCGAATCGAGGCGCTCCTAAAACTCCCCTTCTCCATGTTCTTTTCTTTCAAAAAGTTCAACAAGTACTTAATTTGTTCTACTGTCATTATCTAAAATTAGTTCACGCGTTAAAAAGTTAGTGCATTTATCTTACTAAAACTATAATTCATTAAGTAAAATATATAACATAATAGAATAATTACAATTTATTAATAAAACTTCTTCCTAATACACTTCTATATATGGCCTCAGATGTCTAATGAAGACAATTCTACTAATATCGAGTATTTCGGCAAAATACCAACGAGATATACAGTTTTAAAACACACGTAAACCCTCGCGCCAGAAAAATCCCCGAAACATCAATAAAACGTTACTTTAAATTTTCCCTGTACGGTATAGACAAACGTCAGAATAGCAATCCGACTAAATTAAATTGTAAAGTTATATCCCTTTGATAATACTGATATAGGTCATTTTTAAATTTGTCAAATTATACTTTGACTTTTTTTAAAGGATCACATTCATTTATATTTTACCATTTATATAAAAGTTTACGTAATCAATAAATATAAAAAGATTATTTGTTTTAAAACTTTTTCTCATTAACTCTCTATGATACATCACTTTTGTATTAGTTTTATCGTTTGATTTGTTGAGAATATGGTTGAAAAAAATGATACAACTTATAAATGTTTTGTGAAGCATTTTTGGTGTTAAAAAAGTAAATGTAATTTTAAAAATGACTAATCATTCGACACGATTTTTAAAACTACGTAATTTTTTATCAAAGACAAGAATCAGGAAATAAAATCAATAATAAAACACAAGTAATTAGCATAATTTTATTAATTGTTTAATTTTTTCTAAATAACATTATTAACAATGAAATACGACACAAGATTTTTGGAAATCAAGTGAACCACTGGAACGCACACAACTTGAAGTAGCACACCATTCTTGTACCTGAAATGTGAATAAACCTATAAACTCCACACCGAACTAATAGGCATGTGGACAGATTTTGAAATTGCCGAATATTACCGAAAAACACAATATTTCAGTAATAAACTAACTATATTACTTAAATATTGCGTTTTTTGATATCGGTTTTAAATTACGCGGGAAAACGCTAATAATCGTCATGTGACGTCATTCTCCCTGATTGGTGTTTCAATGAGCATGGCCGATTGCAATATTTTATACTTTTATTTTATTGAAAATCTTAATAATCTCAATTTAATTTATAAAATTTGGTAATGCATTGCAATACTTTTAATATTTTTTCCCACTAAAATCATTATTTCATCATTTTTTTAATACTATCCACATGCCTATTGAATATCTTATATGAGTTTATGAATTGTTACTATGCCTATACTGTCTGCTGTAAACCCATGGTTGTTTCCTTTGTGGACTCCCACGACACAAGCGTATAACCACCAGAAGTATTAAGACTTGGGTATTTTGTAAATAATAATTGACCCCAAACCATGTCCTATATGAATAAGGACAATATATCTCATTAATTACTATTCCTACACTAAAATAATGTCTGGATGCTCCAACAAACCGCCACCGGCGATTGAAATGAATGAAATGATTGAAATGATTGAAATGAATGAAATGAATGAAATGAATGAAATGAATGAAATGAATGAAATGAATGAAATGAATGAAATGAATGAAATGAAATGAAATGAAATGAAATGAAATGAAATGAAATGAAATGAAATGAATGAAATGAAATGAAATGAAATGAAATGAATGAAATGAAATGAAATGAAATGAAATGAAATGAAATGAAATGAAATGAAATGAAATGAAATGAAATGAATGAAATGAAATGTTAGAAATGAAATGAATGAAATGATTGAAATGAATGAAATGAAATGTTAGAAATGAAATGAAATGAATGAAATGAAAATGAATGAAATGAATGAAATGAATGAAATGAATGAAATGAATGAAATGAATGAAATGAAATGAAATGAAATGAAATGAATGAAATGAAATGAATGAAATGAAATGAATGAAATGAAATGATTGACCGATCGCATTCGGTAACTTTTAGTCGTTTTATTACTAACACAAAAAACTAAACCCTGTCTACGCCCGTTTATACACCTTTCTTAGTTTTCCATCGCTGCTGTGAGCGGGAGCCGCCGAATCTGTGACGACCGCTGTTCTTTGGAGATGCTCTCTTCCGAAAGAAGTCCAGTCCAAAGTACTTTCCGAATGGTAACGGACTCTTAGTGTCGGCGTTGATCCAGCGAGATCTAATAAAATACAATACGAGATATGAAATTAAGATTTTTAAAAACTAATTGCAAATATTAAACTCCTAATAAATGTCAAATTTTGTTGATATTATAAAAATGTAGGAGTTATAAATATTGAAGAAAATATTAACCTAGCATTATGACTGATGTTTTTTTTTGACATGAGGATTTACGTGTGAATTAAAATTTTATAATTTTTTTATTGAATCATGAACATTGGCAGAATTCTCTGTAATAGATATCTGAGGCTATTAATAAAATAAGAAAAATAATAAATATTGAAAAGGTTTTATTTAATTTTCAGATGAAGCGATAATTCTACAAAAAATAAAAAAATAAAGCGAAAATATTCTGTTATAATAATAGTCAGAGGCGGCTCATCCTAAAGAGCGCTGGTGCATTGCACTCCCACGAAAATTACAGAAGTAATCTATATTTCTTCATAATACATACTATCCTTACATTACATTCATTCTATTCTACTATGCCTATACAATAGTATATTATATTACCTATATCTACGCCGCTGTAATATAAGTTCTGTAATTTTCGTGGGAGTGCACTGCACCAGCGCTCTTTAGACGAGCCGCCTCTGATTATAATATATAAATTTTCGAAGTAACATGGATAATAAAATTATTCTAATAGACATAATTTGCAAATGTATTCTTAGTCAGAACAAACACTCTAATTGTGTTTTGCAAATAAGCTTAATTAAAAGTCTAAAATAGAAGCTAAATATAGTTTAGCTTCTAATAAATAATCCCGTTCGCTTAATTAGAATGAAAGTCACTTCGAGCTCACATTACTTGATAATGATATTACGCCCGCGCAAGAGGCTTTGCTTATTCTACCTGCACGTCACTGGCATTGGGGCGAATGTATTCGAGAAGCCTTCTACTTTATTACTATAAAGTTGTATAGTTTGATTGATATTGAGCAGGACAGGAGAATCTACAGTATGTAAGGGGAAGATGTGAGAGTAGAAGTGGAATGTCAGGATTGACAGACACGATCACGGATGTCAGAATAAAATATGAACTAAATAAAATGTGTTTTATATAACTACATAACATATAGTACCCTGTATGCATAATTCTAATTATCTAAAACAGATAATTAAGTTTGATTAGATACCTTACAGGTCAGAGCAAAGTTGTTTCTAGCATTTACTCGGGGCTTTTTGTCGTTTATAATAAGTTTAATTTTTACTGTCGCTTCTTTATTATATCTAGACACTTCGATAAAAGTTTGTTATTATTTATACGTTGGTTTATTGGTTCTTTTACCTGTATGGAAAAGTGTATAATTTATCGACAAATGGTGTGCCGAGCAGTTGATATACCAATGCATCTCTCATGGCTTCCAGGTCCAAGCCTGCCTCATGCTCCAGCGGATAATGCTCGATGTTGTTATAAGACTGGACACAGAAATAATGTAATAAAACTGTTACAATTTGCAGACCAATAAAAATAAATCATAGTTTATAACCTGAAGTTAATAACAAAGCCACACAAAAAATAAATTCTGACCTAGAGGGCTAACTATGTGTACCACATGTCAGTCATTCTCAAAGTGTGTTCTGCGGAACCCTAGGACTAAAATACTGCAAAAAATACCTACCAAAGGGAGATTATAAGGTTATATCTAAATATTCGACGACAAACAAAACGGTCGACGGTAAACAAAAACATTGTGTAGGCCACGCCCCAATGTTTGATGTTTTTGTCTAATGTTTGGAAAACAAGAGATAGTCTGGACGTAGAGATTATGCGAGATGTCGGACGGTGTGGACGACACCGCCATTGTTGGAAAAGATTAGAGAGACGGTGTTCATAGGTCCTAGCTATTTAATTAATAAACGTGAATAATCAAACAAAAGAGAAGTTTTACTCATTACATTAGTGGCGACCGTGATAATTAAAGAATTTGCAAATGAAACAGAGCCAAACGTTAACGAATAATAAGTGTTTTTGAAATACCACGTGAGACACTCGACGCGCGCCGGACGCCATTTTTAAGATGGAGCGTAAAGTACAGCTACAAATACAAAGGGAACGAATTCAGTTACGTAGAATTTTCTCCAGAACGGCATCTGAATTAGAAAATGATTTAAAAGCATATGAAGACACAGAAATATGTGAGTTAAAATTAAAAGAAAAGTTCGAATACCTAACAATGAAGAAAAACGAGTTAGCGTCATCAGATAAACAAATTTTAGAAGAGCTGTCCATTCGTGAAGAATTTGATGAGGACGAGTATCAATTAGAGTATGACAAATGCGAAAATTACAGTCTACGGTATATAAATATAAAATGCAGGTATGAAGAATACATATTAAAGAATAAAAATAAGGGTGAAAAACATCAAGTCACAGCAAATATCAACCTCAGATTACCCAAAGTTGAAATAAATAAATTTAATGACGACCCGAAGACATGGTTATTGTTCTGGGGCCAATATAAGAAAATTCATGAAAACACAAATATTGACAACATAGATAAATTTCAATATTTAATACAGTCTCTTCAAGAAAATTCGAATGCTAGAAGAATGATAGAAAGTTACCCACCCAGCAGCGAAAATTATGACAAGGCAGTCACACAGTTGCAGTCCAGATTTGGCAAGACTGAAGTTTTAATTGAAATATACATCCGGGAATTACTAGGGATGGTGTTAGAACAGGCCCGAGGGGAGCAACCTTTAAATCTTAGAGACTTATTTGATAAATTAACTACATATTTGCATTCTTTAGATTCATTAGGAATTACTAAGAGCCGTTATGATGCATTTTTATATCCGCTTATAGAATCTGCAATTCCAGAGAATATTTTATTAGCGTGGAATAGGTCCGCAATGTTTGGTCAGGGTGAGGAACGTTTGGCAAATTTATTACAGTTTGTAAATAATGAAGTAGAGACGGAGGAACGAATCAAGATGGCTAGGCCCGAATTGAAGACTGATGAAAACCAGATTCCAACAATCAACTGCTTTACTACAAAAAGCAGAGAGGTAAGTAGAAACAGTGAAGGTAAGGATATTTTTTGTATATTTTGTGATAAGAAAAATCATGTAACAACGGACTGCAAGAAGGCCGGAGACTTATCATTAGAAACAAAAAGTAACATTATTAAAGAAAAAGGACATTGCTTCTACTGCCTAAAGAAGGGACATATAGCGAAAAGATGCAAAACATTTGTAAAATGTTTAAAATGTAAAAAGAGACATCTTTATATAATGTGCCCAGATTTACACAAAGTAAATAAAGAATCAGTTTTATTGTGTCATAATACAACCACTTTTATACAGACCGTCATAGTGAACATAAGGAAAGGAAATAAAGACAGACAGGTTCGAGCATTATTGGATACAGGATCTCAAAGATCATATATAAGAAAGAATATTGTAAAGGAGCTAAACCTGGATGTAATAAGGACGGAAAGGGTTGGACACACATTGTTCGGTGGAATTGAGAAAGAGGTAAGTGCTCATAGATGTATAGAATTTGAGATAAGTGCACTTGACCAATCTTTTAAGATAAATGTAAAAGCACTAGAACAACAAAGATTGTGTGGTATATTACCAAAAGTAAAAGATGAGGAATTAATAAGAAAGCTTCATAAACTAAATATAGAGTTGACAGACACAATGAGTGATATTAACGACATAAGTGTGCTGATTGGAGCAGATTACTTAAATCATATTTTGACAGGTACTTTAGTACATATTGATGATAGTCTGTGTGCAATCAACACAAAGCTAGGATGGACACTCCAAGGAACTACAACACAGACGCCAGGTATCTATTATACAACAGTGTTGCAGTCTCAGCTGTCAAATAATAATTGTTTATCAGATTTATGGAGCATAGAACTTTTGGGCATAAAAGAACCACTACAACAAGAAAAAGAAAAAGATGAAGTTATAGAAAGTATAAAGAACTTCAAAGAAAGTATTAAGAAGAATGAAGAAGGACGATATGAAGTAAGACTTTTGTGGAAAAATGAGCTGCCATCAGTAAGTACAAATTATGACTCAGCATTTAGAAGAATGGTAGTAGCCACAAAGAAATTAAAGAAACTAGGATATATGAAAGAGTATAATGACGTCCTATTAGAGTGGGAAAAGGAGGGCATAATAGAAGAGGTCAAAGAGGACAACATCAATGAAGGCCACTACCTCCCACATCATCCTGTAAGAAAGGAGTCCAGTAACACCACAAAGATCAGACCTGTATTTGATGCCTCTACAAAAGACCAGAACGGATGGTCATTAAATGATCACATGCATAAGGGTCTGAACACAATAGAACTCGTCCCTAAACTTTTATTGAATTTTAGAAGGGGTGCATATGGTGTTACATCAGATATAAAGAAAGCATTTCTGAATATTGCTTTAACAGAACAGGATAAAAAATATTTAAAGTTTTTATGGTTAAAGAACAGAGAAGATGACATTAAATGGAAGTTTATTCCACCAGAAGCTCCGTGGTGGGGAGGATGGTGGGAGAGATTAATAAGGTCAGTTAAAGACATGTTAAAAATAATTTTAGGCAAGAGTTATGTAACTTGGATAGAGTTATCAACCATATTATGTAACAGTGAATGAAGCACAGGAAGAAATACAGAACATAACACAAGAGGCTACAGATAGTGTGAAGCAATCTAGACATGGTAGAGTAATAAATATTCCTAAAAAGTTATTAGACTATATTATATTTTAACATACTGATAATTTTGCCAAACGTTCTGTAGCTATTATTATCAAAGTAGTTTATTATGGTAGTTTCACATTGTTATTTCATAAGTTTTATTTTATTGTAGATGTAGCTTAGTATTTAAGGTATTAGTACATTTCACAATAGGTTTACAGTACAACTGATGTTCATAGTTTTCAAGTAACATGTAATAATTGAATAGTGTAATTAGATTTTACAGACAAATTCAAAGTATTTAAGAAGCTTAGAAAAGAAATTGTTAAGAGATATAGCAGTCATTTGAATTTGCATTCTAATTTTAGTTTTATGTCTTAGACAGTTGTATTGAGATGCAGATCCTTTTCCGGTTGGGAGGATGTTAGAGATAGTCTGGACGTAGAGATTATGCGAGATGTCAGACGGTGTGGACGACACCGCCATTGTTGGAAAAGATTAGAGAGACAGTGTTCATAGGTCCTAGAATAATCTCTGTACAGTGTTGCTGAATCCAAGTCCTGGGTCAGTTTCATTCCAGCACATCTGGGTTCGGCCATAACCTCAAAATATACCCTCAAATTTGCTATATTTCTTAAAACTGCTAACCGTATAGCTTTAACACCTTAACACTTCTGTGAATACTGTTTCGTATTTTAAACAAGTTAAGTCAAACATAAATATAATAGAAAACTTGTGTAAAAGTTAGAGATGTGCCGATTATGACTTTGGCCGACTAGCCGACTAGCCGATTAGTCGGTTGTAAATAAGCCGACTAGTCGGCCGACTAATCGGCCAAGCCGACTACGGTTTAGGGGATTCCCGTGACGCTTCGTTTACAGCTGATTCGCTGCAATTTCAGTCACTACTGACATGTGGACAAATATAAATAACAAAAAAAGTTTTTTGAGTTTTACAGCTCACTAGCTTGACGATAGTTTCAAATATGATCACGCAGAATTGCAATATATGTCATTAAATATTATGTTAATTTGTTTTCTAATTAAGATACTAATTTTGTTTGATAAATGTCATAAATATATTTTCTTTACAAGGAAGTAATACATATATTTTATTGAGAAATAGACACAAAGTAAGAAGCCGGATAGTCGGCGCTTTTTACCGATTAGTCGCCGACTAGTCGCCGACTACGATAGTGGCCGGATAGTCGGCTTTACCGACTAGTGGCTGACTAGTCGGAACATCTCTAGTAAAAATGTATAAATTATAGATGCAAGTTATAATTAATCTTTTTAATAGTGTGCGTGTCTTAATAAATTAAAACTTCTTATCTATACTAATATTATAAATGTGAATGTGAGTATGTTTGTTACGTTTTACAACAACAACTACTTAACTGATCACCATGAAACTTTGTACACATATTTTTGGAGGTACTACAAGTAACATAGGATACTTTTTATTTTAAAAAATATTATTTTCCAACTGACTATAGTTACAGCTGTTTGGAATCATATTGATTCATTTTTATTGAATTGATACTTATTTAATGACTTTAATGCGAGCGAAGAACGCGGGTAAAAGCTAGTTACTTATATTTTAGAAATTAAATATGATGTACAATGTTAACTTAAAACGTAAAAACGTAATATTAAAAAAAAACAATTGCAAAAACTGACAGCACGTTAGATCATCAAAATTAGGCTTAGACATCGAATTGTCTGAACAAATAGTCTAACACGTGACCTGACCACACGCCTTCCGCCAGTTGTTGACCTAGAGTGTGGTTTATGATTTATGCGTTCATACGTTTGAAAGCATAGAGCTGCAGACATTTGCAGGTTGAAGAAATGACCCACTCATTTCAAATTCAAAAATGAAATTCTGAGAATTGAGAGCAACAAATAATTATTCAAAGAGTCGCGGGTTGGTAATAATGACAAATTAATAAATGCGTCCTCTTCAGGGTCACGGTGTCTTATGTCTGTGAGAACAAGGCCAACACAAACACGGACCCAGACCCGTTTCATTTATGTGGACAAATAATATAATATTAAGCAGTAATTGTTTGTTTGTAGTTCACTCGAAAGTGTACACCTATCTATTCGCTAATGAAAGTATGTAAAAAAAAAACGTTAAAATATATCTTTTAAGAGTAAAAATGTAGCATAAATACTTTTAGTAAAGTAGTAATTTAAATTAGGAATGTAATTAAAAAATAAATAAAAATTATAACAACATATGATTTCGCTCACGTGTTGAACTGACGTCTTTTGCCTCGAATACAACCCTACGGGGCGGAAAGTTCTGAAAGGACTAACTGAAAATACCTCGATCAAAGCCTTATATGCCGCCCGCCCATGCTTTTAAGTGTGGGCGGATTTTAAATCAGAGCTTAGTGAGAAATTTTTTGTGTTATATCTTTTAAATCTAGAATAATCTTTGAATAATAGTTTTTTAAAAATATATTTTGTGTTTTAGCTCAATAATATAATAGTTCGTGACTATCGAAGATCAATGACGATTCTCCCTAATGTCAAATATAGCAATTTCAATCAGAAATGCAAAACGTATTAAAAATTCGTTTAATGCTAGGAAATACAAAATCATTTTTCAATCATTCAATTTATCAATTCATTCAAACGAAATCATTTCATTGAATCAATTGGTTAATAACGAGATGGGTCGCAACACAACGGACATATCAGTGGGCTTATCACGAATTTAGTCTGGCTTTCGAATCAAGCTGTCACAAGTAAAACGGATCCGTTAGCAATCGAGATCATGAATTTTTACTAACGACTAACGAGCACCAGCAATCTATCAAATGATCGAAAGATCGAGACGTTCGAAAATTAACAAATAGTATCTAAAATATTGTAGTTCCAAATCCGCACACGGTGGTGCTGCTCAAATTTCCATACAAATCGCTTGAAGCGAACTCGGTTCAGAAGCCAGACTAAAATTCGTGATAAGCCCACAGAACTAGAACTATATAAACACAAACCACGCAAAACATATACAACATATTAATAAATAAATATTATTTTATTAATAAACATTTATATCATCCAAAACATATTATAAAATAGAAAAATAAATTATAACGAATAAAATGACAAATATTCTTTGTTTATTTCAAATTATGTCTTACTAGCTTTTACCCGCGGCTTCGCTCGCATTTAAGTCATTAAATAACTTTCATAGATCATTTCAATAGAAATGAATCAATATGATTCCAAACAGCTGAAACTATAGTCAGTTGGAAACTATAGTAAAAATCCTATGTTACTTGTAGTACCTCCAAAAATATGTGTACAACGATTCATGATGATCGGTTATTTAGTTGTTGCGTGACAACGTAACAAACAAACTCACATTCACATTTATATAGTAGAGAGGTTTAAAGACTTATTATAACATAAATGATTATCTTGAAGTGTGCTGGGAGTTACACGTTATATTCTTAGGTAGGTATTAACTTCATTTACATTAATTTAAAAATAAATTGTATTGTACAGGCTATGATTGGCGAGTTTCTTGTGATTTCTCCTAAATGCGCAAGAGCATATGCGAATTAAAAATTTAGATACATCTAAATACAAAAATATAGATACGGCACCTTCGTCTTCTCTACGACTGGTGTTAAGAACACATTGGACAAGTTATTCATTAAAATCCAATAACACTTTTCCGATTAGATGTTCGTCGTTGGCTCCATGTCACATTTCACACTGGTAACAATAGTAAGACAATTTGTTAATGCCCACCTTCTGCCGTTTGAGTCCACTGTGCCCACGTGACTCGTGTACATGCTTAAATCTCAGACGATGACGACAATCGGATGTTATTATGCAGTTCTGTGACAATTACACGAAAAATATTATGCCATTGATATATCCAGTCGAAATTACAAATCAATCGTTTCTGTGTAATACTCTATGTTCGAGCAGCAGACTAGCATTCGTATTTAATCATTAATGTATATAGTTTTCTTCAGATGTTTAACACAACTATTAGGTTAACAAACTTAGCTTTATTTCTCTAGTCTAGTGTAGTTGTTACTTTCATGTGTTGGTTTGTTAAATGTCGTTTAAGGCGTATTCAGCTATTTACAATTCATGCACTAACATAATCATAAAAGCAATAAATGTCAATAATAATAATAATAATAATATGAAAATAATGAGAATAAAAACATAACTAAAAGAACATAATCTAATAAAATTTAATAAAAATTAGTTATTTCTTTTGACGTGACAACGTCTTATAATTCGATTGAGCCGGCTGCATGCACGAAAAAACATGACTCATGCGGCGTTACCTCGCTCTGAGGCGTTTCATGTAAGGCTTGAAGTGATCTTGATCTTGATCAATTTCATTGTGATTTCCAATTACCTCCTTCTCTATATACATACAAATCTATTAAACAAATGAAATTAAAATTTTCTTTTGAAAAATGCTATCATTCCATCAGTATTTTCTTAAGACGTTGTCACGTTCAACTATCGTCAGTAAACCGACTTTACAGACAACCGATTTTTTGAATTATTTTGGTTTGCTGTGAAATATGTCGACTCCATGTGTAACAGGCAATTTACAAATAAATGTATATTGTATTATAATAGGTATAATAATAAACGAAAAAGGTTAATTTTAAATAAACTATTAATAAATATTTAAAATTAATCGAGACACGTTCGCGAATATTCTCAGAGATTATTAAAATCAATGTTAATTTATTACGAAAAATGTGAGCCTCTTATAATGTTAATTATATTTTATTTTAAGAATCTAAGTTGACTGTTGTATTATAGCTAATTATTTATTTATTTATTTATAAAGCCTACCTACAAAATTACATTAAAACTACATATTATAAAAAGGACTACTATTATGTAAACTAAATGAAATTTTAATTATAGGATAGGACGGCATGCTCAAGGTGATAAAGCGGTAGATACTACACTTGTAATAAAATTATAAAAATACATAAAAATAATAAAACAAGAACCAAATAGATGTAAGGAAGAGGAGGAAAAAAAATCTATATATATATAACTCAAAGGTGACTGTCTATGATATATAGCCCAAACTACTGGACGGATCAGGCTGAAATTTGGCACGCAGGTAGATGTTATGACGTAAGCATCCGCTAAGAAAGGATTTTGATAAATTCCACCCCTAAAGGGATAAAATAGGGGATGAAAGTTTGTATAAATCTTATTAGATTTATTTCATTCATTATTACGCAGACGTAGTTGCGGGCAACAGCTAGTTCTATATAAAATTAAATTTAGAAGTAAAATCATTGTTAGCATCTGCATAACACTATTCAATTACACACTGACGTATGTTCAGCCAATTTCAATCAAAAGAACGAATATTAACTTCCACCTCCGCGAAGATGATGTTCTTAAGCAGTGAACACTTTCTCTCTATATATACCTACAGTGTAAACTTCATTTAACGTCATAACTCCCTGAAACGTCGAAATAACTTAACTTTGCTTACATTCATTCAATGATACACTCTATGTAACATCACACACTCTAAATAACGTCAACAATACGTTATTATTACTTTCTATTATTAGTATATTTTCTTCTCTCTATTTAACGACAACTCTCAATAACGCCGTAAAATACGCACCTCCTTCTAGTGTCGCTATATAAAGTCTACACCGAACAATTTTGAATAAAGTTATAAATAGTTATAACGTAATAACCAAACACATAATTCAATTAAATATCATTGTAATTGATATCGTTTAATTTTCTCCTAAAATAAATACAATTAATTAATCGAACTATTTATTAAATTCTAATTTGGTATTTGTAATTGCTAATTTAATTATACGAATTTTCAATATAAATTCATTATTTGACGTATATATGGGTACATGGGCGTAGCCAGCCATAGGCTCAGGGTGGGGCAGCAGTCTAAAGTAATATGTAACTGGCAAACTATACCCACGGTCTCACCCCGGTTAAAACTGTCGAGTGTGAACTTTCTTACGGATTTTAAGTATTGTAGTTAGTACCTAGATAATTAAGTTTTTGACGTGACAACGTCTTATAATTCGATTGAGCCGGCTGCACGCACGAAAAAACATGACTCATGCGGCGTTACCTCGCTCTGAGGCGTTATGCGTATAAATAAATCTAACTTGATCAATTTCATTGTGATTTCCAATTACCTCCTTCTCTATATACATACAAATCTATTAAACAAATGAAATTAAAATTTTCTTTTGAAAAATGCTACCATTCCATCAGTATTTTCTTAAGACGTTGTCACGTTCAACTATCGTCAGTAAACCGACTTTACAGACAACCGATTTTTTTTTTAGGTTTGATTAGGTACCTTACAGGTCAGAGCCAGGGTGGGACAAGCGCCCCACCTTGTCCCACCCTGGCTACGCCCCTGTATGGGTATATAAAATAAAATAACAATGTCTATCATCTTGCAATGATTTTGACTCTAGTAATCATATCATATTTTATTTTGCCTATCTTTATACAATTTATACAATACTAAAATACCATATATAATGTTTAATGTATAACACGTATGACTACGGAAACTCCCACACGCCTGTGATACGGAGGTAATCTAATTGTGAACGAACAGGATGTCATCCGGAAGTTTCTACTGAGTTTTATTTTGGTTGATTTTTAATTATCAAAAACGTGACTTAAATATACAAAGTAACCTTAATGTAACGACCCTCAATATAACGATTTCCTCGATTTAACGAATTTTTCGAAATCCTCTAGAACTGCCCGTAAGAGCTAATGCAAAATATCCCTTTGTTAAAAACCTTTTTATAACGAATTTTCAATCGTTGCAAAATATAAAAAGAAAGTATTATTTACCTCTATTTAACGAAATCGTTCGCTATAACAGGGAAAGCAGATTAGTACCTACGTAAAGCTGAGATTAATATTTTTTTAAACCTTGTTAAAACGAATCGTAGACCAACCTAACCTCTGTATAACGAACCTCATTGTAACAAATTACTTGATATAACGAATTATTTTCTGATTCGGTATCGATACATCAAGGTTGCACTGTATTTGAATTTGTAACTAAGTAATCAGTCCCACGCGCCACGTGTCAGGCATTGCCTAGTGTGGGATCATTGAAATCTCTCTGTAAATCCTATAATTATAGAAAAATATAAATATTTAAGTTGAATTTAATATTTCTAAAACGGTCGGCATAACAACCTTTTTAATTCCTCGTCCCCATAAAAAATCAGCATGCGTCCATTCTTCGTTTTCAATTAAATGATACTTAATTACATTTGGCAATTGTTCTCTTAGCAAGGCGACGTCTTTTAATGACGACAATCCATCGTTTTTACTACAAATTAATCCTACTCGTGTGGTTATTCTGCTCAAATCGTAGGACGGCGAGCGCTTCGAGCCATAAATCTGCGTGTTTCTGCTAAATCCATAGTCAAACATGGCGAATCTTTTCTGAATTCTGTTCTGACTTAAATGGAGAAAATTCTTGCGCGTCGTCGCCGAAGGATACTTCGCTACGATATATTTATAGAAATCTATTTCAATTTGTTGAGTGCTTGCTCCTGCTAAAGGGAAAAATATGTTTTCGGCACAAACTTTCGGATTATAGTGGCATATGTATTGCAGAATAACAGTTGGTATTGATCTGTCAGCCATTAGTTCATGTTGGCCGAACAGGTTTAGTAATTCATTAAAAGTAGTAATTAGAGCTATTATCACTGGCACTAGAGGTCCGGACGCGTTGTGCACGTAAGAGATGGGCGCCAGGCTGATGACTACATCTATTTTTGTGTTGTATTCAGCTCTTGTTGACAGCAGAACGTAGAAGACTGTAGTTCCTTGTGATTGTGCGAGGACTTTCAAAGACTTTTCACCAGTTATTTTAAGCACATAATCAACTGTAGCAGCCATGTCGTGGAAGCCGATGTCATGGTATGTGTAATTCCAAAACTCTCCATGTCTGTCTGGTTGTAAGTAAGCATGTTGTCTCCCATAACGGTTGCCTCTGCAATTGCCGAACCAGACGTCATAGCCGGCATCCGCCAATAGGAATCCGATAGAGTTTTTCCCGCGTAAAAACCACGTGTCAGACGTGTCTAATATGCCGTGCATCACTATCAAGGGTTTCCCGGCCGTATTTCCGAGTGTCGATAAACGAAATATCGATAACAAGTAGCCATCATCTGTTTTAATTAGATGTTCCTCGGAGTGGTATCCATATTTGTGAGCTTTGGCAGTTATGTTTGTTTTAAAATCCTCTGGCATTGAGTCTAGTAACACCGAATTGTCGACTAGTGTTGTGAATACATTCTCGTATTCGGACATAACACTCGGACATATTAACAAAAGCAACATTTGGAGGTGCATGTTGACTGCGGTATTTAGTTATTGAAACAAACAGAGTTCGAGAGTTGGCCATATGTTTTATAATTTAAGCAACATATACACGTCCTTATCATGTATATTGTAGGGATTGCGTGTATAAATGAGACAAAAAAGATCGGACCTTCGAGTTGAAATATTAGCAATAATAAGAGTGATCTTGAATAATTAAACCTTGTTGATACGGAAACTATAAAACCAGTTAAGCATTCATTGCCCATGCATATTATTTTATACGAATTTTTGTTTTTTGTTTTTTTTTTTACCTCAACAAAACGCAACAACTTTTTAATTATGTACTCGAATTTAAACAATGTTGCACGAATACTCGACATTGATAGAATTGTCTTCGTTAGATGAGACCAAGTAAGAAAAATTATGAACTCTCAATCTAAAACTCTCATAATTGATGAAATTTATAAAAAAAAATTCAAAATTATTGGTAGATATCTTGTTACAAAAGTTCCCAAACTATGGGTCACATCAATGGCTCCCAAAATGTAATGTGTCAATAAAAGGTCTTCATTCATATTGGTTTGTATTTTCATTAGAACAAATAAATCGGCATTAAATAGTTCCGCGACTCGCTACTAGGGAATCTCTGAGTAGTACCAATGTTTTATTACTTTTATTTTACTAAAACAGCCAAGAGATAGGTCTCAAGATTGTAAAATTGATATATGTTTGAGAACCACTGTCTTATTATACTTAAGTTTTCGTCCTCGAGATTGGCATAAGACAATGTAGTACCGCGCTAGCACTCGCCACTCTAAGCACTAATTGAGAGGGTATTCTCATTTTTTTTTTTTTTCATTTTGCTTGACGGTAGGTTGCGACGGCCGACACCTCATTCGCGTTTTGTGCTTCGCCACTCCGGTGCTCCGCTTAAACTTTATGTTCTTTCTTAGTATCAATTTAGTTATTTCAGTGTTTAGATGCCCCTTTTTTGCAACTTATTATTAAAAGTCGCGAGTGACATCGTTTCAATAACAGTTTATTCATAAATTATTGTAATAACGCCAAAACGAAGAAATAGTGATTTGGCTTTGTCATTTGGATGAATCATCGAACGGAGATATGTGTAATACTATTTTCTACCGATGTGTCGTGAGAGTTTTTCTCGGCATACCCTCTTGATAATTGTTTCAAGAGTTATATAATTAAGGTATTTATAATACTATTTTAACTGATGATCATGTTAATCTACTTTATAAGAAAGTAGTGATTTTTGACACACGCGTAGGACGTGAAGAATTGTAATAAGAGGTTAGATGCATACATATATTGAAAGTATTTATAATACTATTTTAACCGATTATCATGTTAACCTACTTTTTAACAAAGTAGCAATTCTCGACACACGCATGGGGTGTGAATAGTTGTCATAAGAGGTTAGATGCATACATATAATGAAAGTATTTTTAATACTTTTTAACTGATTATCATGTTAACTGATAAATTATTATTCTTCGATCTTATTAGATCTTTAAAATAATGACACCATTATAACTAGTTATTAACAATTAATAAACAAAGAACGAAGCAATAGACAAACCGTTGCGTTCATGTTTGGGTAGATGTTACCACAAAACTTTTAACATTAACCTACTTTATTAAAGTAGTATTTCTCGACACATCAAAAAGTCCACATGGTATTCCCATGCCTGATATTTTACATAAAGGTGAAGTAACATTCCTGACAGACGCAAGGGCTGTTGATAGTTATCATAAGAGTCTGTATGCTGTATCCAAACAATGTAATTCAATTTTGAATTACGTTTTGCACGAAATCATTACAACTTGTTTAAACTTGTTAAGTTTACATTATATCACTTAATGGACTATACCTTTTGCCAGAATCAAACGAAGCACATTGTATGCAATAAACATACACAGTCTGTTCCCTACGTAAGGGAAGGCAGTCTAAATAAATGTGCGCAATGACATATACGTAATAGTATGTAATTGCGGTTTATATAAACAAAATTTTAGACCAATTGACTTCACAAGTCCCTTTGCCATAAACAAACAAAGCACATTGTATGCAATAAACATACACAGTCTGTTCCCTACGTAAGGGAAGGCAGTCTAAAATATATGTGCGTATTAACATATATGTAATGGTATGCAAATGCAATGAATTCATTTGACAAGACTACAATTATTAAAGTGGCACATCACTTTATCGAATGTTTATAGTGTAACCGAGACATGTTAGCCGCGTGTTACACCTCGCTCCAGCTTTTAATATTGCAGAGTTATTTTATTTACCAGCGTTATTTTATGTTTATCAACTGGATCTGCGATTGGTGCCACCAACCTATTAAAATAAAGCGCTATTTAGCGCTCGAGGCTACTCTGAAGACGCGGGTCAATTCGGCAACTGGGCCTGATGAACACCCGATCTGGGCCGTCTAACGCAGACGTACCAACAACAGCTGTAGCTTGATTAAATTATATCAGATATCCTTGGTGAGGATCTGACCGTACCAAAAATGGGAGACAACTCTCAACGCGGAGGGAAAACCTGTCGTCATGGACCTTGTATTAAAAGAGAACAGAATAAACTAGCGGTATCTATTTTAACTGGAAAGCTCCTCCCCCGAGTCGCAGTTCAACTGCAAGTCAGGTGATGAAGGAGCGTGCTGCTCGCAAAGATTTAGCCTGCTAGGTTACCGCGAAAGCAACCGCAGCAGGGCCAACATCAGAATATGTTGGTAGCCTGTTTCATTTTATTTATA
>JAPWLS010001134.1:0-35753 GCA_028551675.1 Tineola bisselliella | reverse complement strand
ATTACACAAAATCGTTCCATATCTAACTAGTTTTCTAATGTGCTTTAGATATTCCACGCAATTCGCATGCGGTAATAAACGCCCATTCATATGTCATACATATCGAGAGATAAATGCGCCGTATCTATATTCTTCTCTTTCTACGTTATATTATTAGAGCGAGAGGTAAATTTAGTCCCATTTTTACAACGAAATATATATTTTACTAATACACACTTTGAATAGTTTCCGGTTATGTTACATTTAAAATAGTGCTAAATCTTATAATTAAGTTCGTCACAATTATATTTAAAAATAAAATAAATATCCAACAAATGGACGGAATTTTTGTTGGATTTAAAAAACTAGAACAAAATATTATGTATTTATTTAAAATTAATTTAATATAATAGCCTCTTAATACTTGAACGTTTTCACTTTATTTATTATTATTATTATTATTAAATATTTACAACAGTTTGCACATGAAATATTCAGGTCTGCTTAAATAAGTCAGAAATTACTCCAAAAAAGATACTAATAATTCTAATGTTGACCATATAAATAAATTTCATATAAAATAATTCAAGAAATACCATTAAAAATAAAGATATTCCTTTAAACATCAATATCAGACCAACACTTCGCTTGGTGTTGAAATAGAGTTCGTTCCATGCTTGATATAAACATTGGTAATGGGAATCGATTTACTATAATTGTATCTTTAATAATGTCTGTACTTAACTTGTAGTATATTAAAGACACTGAGGCTAGTAAAATTCAATTTAACACTAGAGCTACCCGGATGACTTGCAAAGTATTAAATGTAATTCAATAAATTTATTGTAAAACTGTAAAAATTAGAAACGTTTACAAAAAATAATGAGTAAGGTTTTACATAAAAGTCTTGTGAAGAATTTTTGAAACCGGTCATATTGGTCCGATTGGTAGCTATAGTGTTAAGATAGTCAATTTTTATGTAGTTTGCGGTTGAAACCTAAAAACATAGTTTGTGATGGTTTTAACGAAGCCTATTAAATCCACAAATCTAAATTTGGCTTACTTTAATCTCAGATCAAATTCTAATAATTTCTCATTTAAACCGCATGTCATCTGGTTTCTTAACAAAATAAGCGACGCGTTCTAACGGCACTTTATAATCGTGCATCCATCTGTTACCCTTTCTTAGTGACCCATCAATACCGTCTTGCCATAAACCAGCTGGGAGATATACTAAAATAAAATAAATTCATTTTATTATTTAATTGATTCCGTGTATATTAAATTACAAAAAAGAAATGATTCCTTTCTAAGAGACAGTCTTTTATTTCAAACAAATTGACCCTTACCTTCTCTGCTCGTCTCTCCAGGTTCCAATACAGGAGCAACAACAATTTCATCGCCCAATACGAATTCATCATTAACTATAAGCGCAGGGTCTCCGCTAGCAACAAGCCAGAGAGGTCTAATCAATGGCAATCCTTCTTCTAAGGCCTCGCGTTTATATTTTAGAAGCAACGGCGTCACCTACAAAATTATTAGAGAGTTAATTTTCTCAGTGACCAAAGTAATTTTAAACGTGCTAAAGAGGCTGATGTAAGTTTTTATTAGATAGCAGATAACACTGCAGACATTTCCCGATCTGCGTTCTTAATCCACACTAGCTTAATATTATTAGGCAGATTGCGCTCAAACTCTAGTCTACAAAGGCATTGATGCTTACCACTTTTTGCCGTAATACAGTCAGATTTTTAGCCATCTCCAAAACACGTTCATCATTATATTTACTAGGAAGATGAGTGAATTTCATAACAGGCAAGAAAGTTGCCATTTGCAACCACCTCATATATAATTCGGGTTCTGGTAAATCTATTCCATTTTCCTGTGTTGAATTCGTTATATTGAAATTATAATAGTCAAAGGAGCTCCTGGCTGATGGAACGAATTGTTCGCTGCCAGGCCAATAAATATCACCACCAACCGCTCCAGGCATTATGAAAGGATACCCATTTATACCATAAGTTAAAATTGTTGGTATAACAAGCTTTATTGCCTCCCAAGACGATTCAAAAGGCGGTAATGAAACAAAAATTGGTGGTCTCGGTAAGGATACCGCTGACGACACTCCTATGACATTTAATAGCATTTCAAACGTTTTAATGAATATTTCTCTGTATTGATCAGGGTTGATTAGTAGCTTCTCAGTTTGATAGTAATAAGGCATGTCGTACGCTGTACCCAAATCGAAATAAAATGCATCAATATCATACAAGTCTATAACAGATTCAAGTTTTTCCAATATCCATGGGACAGTCCCATTATTTGTTATGTCTAACATTCCCGCGCTTGCTGAGCTTTTGAATCTGGTCAAAGATGGTATTCTCCTATCAGCATTTCTCTCGGTTATTAACAATCTTTTCTGAACACACTCGGCAAAGCTTTTACTCTCTGTACTAATGTATGGTTGAACTGTAAACGCGACTTTGAAACCGCGTCTATGTAATTTATCTATCGTTTCATTCAAAGCTTCAAACCTATTTGTATCTACGTCAAAATCACCAATTTCATTTTGCCAAAACTCGTTTATAAGGACATGACCTTGTTTTAGGAATCCTAGATTGATTACATCTTCTGTGTAGTTGGATATTGTTTCTGTTTGCAATTCGTCCTTAAATCTTGGTGCTATTTGCCAAACAGGTTCTGAAATAAGAGACTCTAGTGTTTCTATGTCAGTTGGCTTAAGCCCGTCCCAAAGCGGTGCTCCTTGATGATTATGTACAGAGAAATGAAGAGCTCTCATGTCTTGTGACGTGCAAATATTATATCTCATTTCTGTTAAATCAGTAACCTTATTCACATATGCAAAATCATCATACTTAGCTCTCAAACATATATCTTTATTTTCTTTATTGACTGCCACATGAAGCGGAGTTTCATCATCTACTATTATGGCTACACCTTTCGAATTAATAAAGTATCTTCTAAGTACATTACTCCATTCCGTTTTTACTATGTCACCGGTTATAAATGGCGTGTAATCTAAATAGCCTGTGTCTAAAGGCCAAGTTAGATTCAATGATTGGCCTCCACCGTACCAATGAACCTTTGTATCACCCCAATCGAAACAGTCATTAGGTGTTACATCTGTAAACAATATAATAAATAAATACAACGACGTGTAACCAAAAAGTGCATTTGTCTTCACTGAAACTTCAAAAGTTACCGAACTCTTATCGTCCTATATTAACTCCTAGAGGTAACCCACGCACCGTCACACACTGGTTCCCAAATAGCAAATACATATATGCATTAATTTGTTTCGAGTTTTAGTATTGTTTTGTCCTATTCTGATCTTACCATGTTTTAAAGCCTGCCAGTGTACAGAATAACAAGTTGTATTGTCAATATCGTCTTGAGGAAATTTATTTATATAGAAACGTATTGTTTGCAGATATTCCAAGCACTTGGATCCGTCAGACTTTTGATGTTCTGGCAAACAAGGAAACGGTTTGACTTTTCCATTTAGATCCACCGCTGAAAAAAATAATGCTAATAAATAAATAAAACTAAAATAATATTAATTAGATTATAATTAGACTGTCAATAGGTAGCTGGGTCATAATGTAAGTTCAGTGTGTAAGCACATTCATCTACTCAAGCCGGCACAGACGACTACTACATACCAGGCTACTATAAAAAGTTATTATTCATACAACATTGTATTGAAGATTTATTTCCAGTGTAAATTACAGAACCCACCTAAATTAGCTTTCAATATCTCCACCTCATCGTCATTATAAATTCTGAGAATCCTTTTAGCTTCTACAATCCTAACATTTTCAAAATATTCTTTGCTTTCAGCTTTTCTGTAATATAAAGTGTAGGCGAACCCAATAAAGAATGAAAGTCCTAGAAACACTAATATTACAAACGCACGTAATCTATAGTCGTAGGGTTTTTGATTTCTTATCTTTTGAGGGATAATCTGAAAGAGAAATAATTTATATTAGATACAGATTCGTAATCAACAATCCGCGTTCTAAGTTCCGCGAGCGCGAGTCGTTTGTCATCGAGCCAGGACCTCCCACAACATTTGCTTTACATTACTGAGTTAGGCAATTAACAAAGAATAATAGATGTAAATAGTAGTTCAACACTATTCACCAATTATTTTATCTTGAAAATATTCTCTCATGCTATTATTAGTATCCGTATTATTCATTATTAATTGATTGTAAACCATTTTATATTGTAAAAATGAATTAATCTATAAGGTAGGTAGATCTGTCCATTGCAGTTCTTTAGGTATTATAATAGTAGGTATATTTGTATGGTTCTATGATATGTGATATGGATAATAAGTTACCTTAATGCTTGGAAAAAGGTCGTATCTACATGTTTATGTTTGAAACTAAAGATATGTATTTATTTTTAGTAAGTAAACAGTTTACCTGTAATTTTTCTCGTAATAAACTGGCAATTGAATTAATAGAAGTGACAGAATTGCTTGGGGAGTACTCCTCGTCGTCCATTCTGAATTCGCTGCGACCTAACCTTCTTGGGGCACCGGGTTTCCGACGTACATTACGTAGGGGCACTCTAGAAATAAAACATTATATATCTAATTTGAATAATAACTCAATTAAATTCATGTGATTAACTGTAATTTTTTATTATCATGCCAAGAGGTCCGCCGTGATGTAATTTCAATTTTGATGACGTAGAAATAAAATAATTTTTGCTTGCGACGAATTTTTTATCAACAAGGTATAATACCTTCTAATGTTATGTGAGTTCAAGTAATTTTTTTACCATTTTAGATACCTCTAATGTGCACATCCACGGAACTAATTTTAGTTTTTGAAATGCGTTTTAGTGCACTATATTTTTTTATATTAAACACAACTGAAGCAGTCATTTTATTAAATGTAACTTCCGAAACTGATTAATTTCAGAACATAAGATTTTAATGCTTGATATTTTTTTGTAATTTTATAAAAAACAAGTAATTTTACAAACACATTAAATGTTTTGCAGTCATTTGACTCTGCCATTTATTCGGGTCAGTATGTTGTAAAAATAATAAATAAAATAATAATATTTATTAGCCATGAACACTTAGAAGAGGTTATCAGTTCCATGTTAATATTATAGTCAGATTCGATCACTGATATGTATGTAGTACGTATAAGAAACATATTACCTAAATTATGGTAGCTAATTTATATTTTAAGTCATAGTTATAATACACTAAAACCAATTAAAAAGAAGACAAATAAAGAAATCTCTAGAAGATATTAATTTTTTATGACTATTTATAACTAATATCAATTTCTTTAAAATTATTAAATAAATAAATAAAACGAAATTCACTTACCAACCAATAAAAATCTAAAACTGAAATCTATTCTTAAATCGCGGTTTTTAAATACTTAATAATAAAATTGGTATAAAATTCAATTGATATTATAGTGAGCAATGAAATCGAAACGACCGTTCCCGGTACGATTGCGAGTGAATTGCAAGCACATGCTAAGTCAGAATGGAATCCTCTATCTTCGGTGATATGTGCATTAACAACGCTGATTCAATAACTACCATTATAATGCCATCACTAAATTTAGATGTAATTTATTCTATACAAAAATTATATTTATTTAAAAAAGGTGATTTTCAATTAAATTTTATCCCTTCGATTTTTGTACAAATCAATGTATTTTATTTGTAAATATTTATGAATCTTGTTAAAACTCAATAAACAAATATTAGTTATAAACTTAAAATTTCCCAGAATCGTTGATTGATTTTGGAATACTTTTGGGTGTGAATATTATGTAAGATGGGTCTTATTAATATTGTCCACACCTATTTGGGGTCAGGGAATTGTATGTATATGTGATTCATATTATTATATTTTCAATAACATCTATTTGGTTAAGATTAATCATCGGTATATATTTTAAATTAAATTAAAAACGTGCACTGTTATTTATTGAACGTGTTGTAAACTTTCTTCCGTTACATAGCGAATAATACTTTAAGTGGGTAAATATGCGCTGACAAGAATAAGTTTTTTTAAAAAACAATTGTATTAATTTGGACGATTTTAAAATAATCACTTGTCCATATAGCGCCCATCCATATTGTCCATATATTATTTATACCTATTCAAAGTAAAATAAAAGAATGAGAATATTTTTATTATCAAATAATCAAATAAATCTTAAAATACTTAATAGTTGACTAATGTTGTATGTAATGCATATAAATTAAATATTTTAAATAAATATTAATATTGTTAAGTTAGTATAAAATTTATCGGGTTTAATTAGTTAAAACTTTTTGTGGTATAAGCTATCGTCGTAGACTGTAAATATAATACGATCACGATAATTTTCGAAACGTTCCCTAATGTGGTTATACATATATAAGTCCCTTCTATTCTAATATTGTTAAGGAGTTTTAAAATATATCTTTTATTTAATGTACCGTTAGTGGTAAAGCAAGTTAATACAGTCAATATCTGTGTCAATTGCCCATTACACTTCAATCAATCTTCATAGTATGAAACTTACTACAACTGAAACTCACTTAAATATGTTATTTATAAAAAAAAGTAAACCGAAAAACTAGTTCCTGCAACTTGATAATAAATGATAATTATTATCTATTGATATAAAATATTATTCGTAAACACTAACCAAATTTAAAGACACGGCTTTCTATCGCGTTTATTTTGTTGAACATTATTTATAATTCATATTAGTGGACTGTTATAAACTATTGTATTTAAAGTATACTGTCATCTCTATTTATCTACTAAGTATCAATATAAAGAACTGCGGTAACAAAAAAATATCTTTTATTTTATCTTCCGGAGCTGAAACCCTGATAAGGACAATCCAATTTCCAACATATTTCAATCCAATATTTAACACAAGTTTAGTGCAGTTGCTGCTGAGGTTATAAACAAAGTGGGTGATACAAAATAAATGTAATAATTAACCGCATTAATCTTTTAATTTAGTCCAATAAATACATGTATAATGCTAATTTGTTACTCCCGATTTAAATACTCGTTCCCAACAAATATTTATTAGTAGGATAAATACGATATAATTTTTTTAAATTAGGCAATTTTCGTAGTCTTTGTGTTGTGTGTTTATTTGTCCTTGCCTATAGTATAAGGCAGTGGTCGGCAAACTTATTAGCCAAAAAGACAAATATGAACATTTCAAGAATTAAAAAAAAAATTGGGAGGCAAATCTGCTTGTTTAGTAAATTTTTATTACATTAAATAAATTTTCATAGTTAATAAATATTTATTAATGCGAACAATGTGCTTGCTCCATGGATATTTGGGCCAGAGCCGCACTTTGTTGACTAATGGTATAAGGTGTCCTAGTTTGTAAAAAATAAAATTCAAATATTGAACGCTTCTACATATAGTATCTCAGTGAGACGGCAATCTCATCTCTCAACATCTTCATGCCATTCAAACAAAGGATACCCGTTACAACTACAATAGTTACTTCAATATCCATATTAACAATGACAAATTTGCTAAACGTATTCGTGCTATAATCACCTTTATAGCTTAAGATATAAAGTCTCAATGTAGTCTCACATTATATCGTAACTCGCGTAGTAACAGCAATTTGGTTTAGTGGCCGGGATTGATTGAATCCGACTGTGGGTCATCGGACGAGCGGGACTTCCTCATTAAAGGAACAATTTAGGGCTTAGGCATTGCACAATGCATCTTTCGTAAGGATTTATAAAGTAACATTTAATTTGTATTTTGTTTTTGTCGTATGTCATTTGTTTATTAATGCTTGGAATCTATTACAATTCACTTATTCATTTAGGTATAAATATTTATTAAAGAAATTCGGGTTACGCAGCAAAACAAAATGTAATGTGTTTTTTAAGTTTTATTTTTAAAAAATATATAAATCGTAAATGTTAACTATAAATAGTTTAATTAAAGCATCCAGTTGTCGTTCTGAAATGAATTTATGACAATTGAATGTAATAAACAATTATCTTTCTATTTAAAATTTATACTAGGAAAGGTATGCGTAACCAAATCTCTACGAAAACCACTAATCCACGGCGCACATGGCTACTAATATCCGTACTAATAAAGTACATTAAAAAAACACGAAAAATATATCAGCAAATCGACACTGTTAGATATTTAAAAAAAAAAACATGTTTATATTTCGAAACAGGTATATTGGACCAATGCTCGTAATGTAACAACTTTATTCCTAATATCTTCTCTTTATGATATAACCTAATGATAGATTCACGGCTCAGGACAGTTTAGATTGCTATAAACAAAATATACATACTTGGGTCGTTCATCATCTGAAAGTATTTCGTTGTGTTCATCTGCCGTATTCTCACCATCGCTGAAAGCAGACGCCGTACTATGGTGGTGTTCAGGTATCTGAAAATTACGTAATATTTCAGTTATATACATGCAACATACAGTTTGATTGAAATGCGAGTAATCGTTTGTTTTTAGGCCATATAATAATATTGCAGCTATTAAGCTCATGTTCTGTAAGTTTCTAGTTGAACAACGATCTTAGAATTATGGAAAGTCATATAGAATTTCGCTATAAAGCAACATACTATATTTTCCAGAAAAAAATAATTTATTATGAATGAGTTGCAATTTCTAAAAAAATGATGTTGCCGTCTTTGCTTTTATATAACTAATTGTTATTTACTTCGTTTAAATGCTGAGTTGTCCAACATTCTGGGGATAGTTTTCTAGCGTAATAGAAAACTCAGTTCATTTTAAAATTAGCTTTGCAACAACCGGATTTAATGGGTCAGTTTTGACAACTTGCAAGGCATGCAGCAAACTCATCTCATTAAGCCGGTATACTGAGCTGTATGTTGAAAAATAAAGCCCTTTACATATTGATAATACGTTACTGTCTCGTCCATATTCGAGTGACCATGCACTTTAGGTTTTATGTCACGGTGTTCATACAGTCGCATATTTTTAGTATAACTTTAAAGAGCAATAACTTTTTATTTATTTGTACATCGTATTTGTATTGTTTATTTATGAAAAAGAACATAAATAAACACATATAAGATACATGCAATGCCCTCAGCCCGAACGAAGATATCAAGATATTAGGGCAAGTGAAATAACATGTTTTTTTTATAAATATATATTTCGATCCTGAATAGAACCTGAACCTCTGCGTGACAGATGCTGCTAATTTTTATTAATAACAATTTAATACGTCATACAATTTAAATCCTAACTACATATAAGTATGAAAAATATAACAATATAATACTCGTTATCACCTTCACTTGAGTTATCTTAAAATTCCAAATATTTACAGTCATAAATTAACTGCTACTAATAAAAATCTAATCAATGTTTAAATTAGCTTTGCGTGTTTAAATGGGGCCTACGAATTTATTACATAAATTATACAATAAAATATGAATTTATTCCTTATTGTATTTTAATTCTATATTTAATTAAAATTTAACATTTAATTACATCCACTGCTATACATATAATAGATTGGTAATTACGCGCCACGCTTTAGGTTTAATGTCAATTTGACATAAATCACGTGACACGTTAAATTTATTACCACAAATGTGTGGTGAATTTCAGTTTATAAATCTGGATAGACACAAAAATAAACGAGGCGGTGTATAACTAAAAAACTTGATAAACCTTGATTACTTTTTTAAAAATTCAGTGTTGTCCGCAATACATTGTCTTATTTTTCCGTGTTTAGAATAATTTTAATAATATTAAAAAGAAAAATGTGAAAAAAATATCGACGCTATTGGCAATACCGAGATTGTATTATTGTGATCTCTATTTATATATCTCAATGGATTGTTCACATTTGTAGTTATTCGCTCACGGTATGCTATACAAAACATGTGATTAGTTAATACAATGGAAACTGTGAAAAAGCCTTTACTCCCAAATTCAGACGCTCCTTTTATACTTTTATTTGATAATGATTTTCTTAAAAATGGTATGCACTTATAGGATTTTACCTCGTGGTATTCAATTAACGTCTACTTTGTTACATCACTAGTGTATTTATCTCTAAGATTTAGTTTATCTTGGAGTGATATCTGTAATAAAATTAAAATCGAATTTGAAGTTTTGATCTTACAAAACGATATTTATTCGTGATTGCAAAATCTATATAATTTTAACTATAACTTGTTCAAAATCACAGCTTCAATGTTAGAAGTAATACCATTAGAAATATTCTAATATTAGCAGTGAGAGTCCATACACATATCATGTGTGCTGCGTGACGTGCGTACGCATACGAAGACCATTTGGAACACACGTACATGGCGTACACTTTCGTACATTACATTTGGTTTCATCATAAAAGAAACACTTCTAGAAAAAAAAACGTTAAATAATTATTTTTATAATCTCATAGTACCTCAGTTAAAGGAATATTATCACTATATTTTTCTCCATAATATATTAGAGCACTTGCACTCCCGCGCATCCTCAGTGTGACTGCATAATTATAATGCACTTGTGATTAATTAATCAATTCTACACTTATTAAGTTTATTTCTCAGAAGGTGTCGTCTCACATGTGGTGTAACTTTAGTGTGTGTGTATGTGCTCGTCTCCATTTTATCTCCTAAAACAATCTAAATATGTTGATAATAATAAATAATGTGCACAATAACATGACTACATGTAAGTAAACATATTTCCTTCAAAATTGGCTGCAAGTATAAATAAACAATGATATTAATTTTGTGTTTTGTTTATTTTCTTGTTTCTAGGATAAAGTACGTTAAATGCTAAAGTTCCAAATTTAAAATTAAAATGAAGTTATTTTTTGTTTCCTATATTCTTTTGTTTTTGGTTTGATTTTCGTTTGTTTTTTTGTATTGTATTTTTATATCCATTATATGATCAGTATTGTGTGCCCTTTATTTCTTCTTATACATTTAAAAACGTTTTTTTAATAAATAACTAGGATGTTTGTTACATACTTGACAACAATTAGTACTTAGATATTATTATGTACAAACCATTACTGTGTTTAATTATAATGTTTTTTATTATTATATTTACCTATATAATATTTTTTACTCATCTAAATTATACATTGACGATAAGATACAATTTAGAGAGACTTTGTAAGTAGTAACGCCATCTAGCGGAATATTAACACATTATATGTCTAACCACATATTATAGCTTTTTATAGCTACAAAATTTAATTGTATACAGTGGGCTTATCACGAATTTTAGTCTGGCTTTCGAATCGAGCTGTCACAAATAAAACGGATCCGTTAGCAATCGGGATTATGAATTTTTACTAACGACTAATGAGCACCAGCAATCTATGAAATGAACGAAAGATCGAGACGTTCGAAAATTAACATAAAGTATCTAAAATATAATAGTTCCAAATCCGCACGCGGTGGCGCTGCTCAAATTTCCATACAAATCGCTTGAAGCGAACTCGGTTCGAAAGCCAGACTAAAATTCGTGATAAGCCCACAGTATAACAAGCAATGTGAATATTTAGTATAAATAATTATATCTCAATAATTAGGCTGCAAATAACAGCAAAAAAAGTCAATATTAAATTAATACACACTTTAATCCAGTAAATCACAATACCTTCGAATCCAAGAAGTTATTAATACTATCCGAACTGCTGGAACCACTGTGAATACCGATGCTATCGTTACTTCCAATCAAACCATTTCTGTTTGCGCTGCTACCACTACTCTGGCAATCCGAATCCGAATCCCGCCATAAAGGTGATCGATATTTAAACTTATTGGCCAATGCACTAAATTTTAACTCGTCATTCATTTTTTCGACCACACACAGATAACTAGACTAACCACTTGTGTAAGTCGATGTAATTTAGGCCACTTACTTGGACTAGAGGGGGACGCACAGAAGCTGAATTGAATTAGTTTTCAAGGTGTGTCGAGATGTTAAAGAAATCCTTTGTGGTTTATGTAATACTACATCTATACATTGTTGTTTCGTTTGATTGCTTTTTATTTGTATATGAACATAGAACATTTAAATAATAATATGTATTTATAGAGTAAATTATTTAAATAGAAACTAAAAGTGGATTTTGTATTGACAACTTCTGCAGTCTCGTGATTACGCGCCAATCTATTGCGCGGAGTTTTCAATCAAGATATCGAGTTTGTTTTGTTTTTGTACTGTATATGGTTTTAAATATAACAGCTAAAGTGCGGACCATGAGCAAAAACAACAGCTATTAATAAATGCAGGTAACTGTTGTATACGATATGCCGGCTTAAGGAGGCAAATATCCATCTAAATTGATAAGACACACTCCCCTTTTTACACCTGACATGGCCACCTCAGGACAGATTACTGGGCTACCTATAACTCATAGTGTGGGATTACCTAGTTTTCGATTATTTTGCTAATTCTGGTTATTCTAACATTTTCTCTGTACATTCATGTACTTTATGGTTATTACAGACGTCTCCGTTATTGACATGCATTTAAGATTCGCTTCAGGTGAAATGCAGTCATTTGACGGTATACTATTAAAAACATTTTTAAAATAAGTTCTGACCCATATTGTTATATGTATACAAATTTAACACAGATTAATTACTTACTGGTTTCTGAGAATTAATGTTATAAAGCTTTCTCAAAGCTTCAATATCATTTTCAGTTAGATGTGCAGGCGCAGAAACCGAGTTTCGTTTCATCATTCTTCTTAAAATTACTGGACTCTCCACATCACCATTTTGGGCCACATCCTTTACAATATTTGATTTTTCCTCATGCGGCTCAATAATTTTCACCTCAGGAGTAACAGATCTTTCGTGGTCTGCTTTAAAGGCAACCCCAGTCGGTGTTTTAGGTATTACACTACCTTCTGGTGTTACAGACTTTTCGTGATCTATCTTAAAGACAACCCCAGTTGGTGTTTTAGGTATTTCGCTAGTTCCTGGAGTTAAGAATGGTGCTATGGATGCTCCTGGTGTTTGACTTGTACCTGGGCGGTTGGCTTCGTCTGTCTCTTCATCGGCGAATTTAATATCATTGCTCATGCGATTAGCCTCTAATATGAGCCTTTTTGTGCTCAATGGCATTGCTACATAATCGCCGGGATACGATGGGATATTTACTTTCAAATTTGGTTTCTTTTTGACACCCATTTTTGCATCAAATAAAAAATGAAAACTACTTTATAATCTATAAAAATATTATCATGTATTATCTGTTCAAACGTAACAGGTAATATGTGTGCCTTGTGAAAATTGATAACCAAAGGATCCATACAAAAAACATCTCAAGTCTATGCTTATCATGATTAACGAGTTAAACTATATTTTAACTAACTAAAATAGACTTTTTAAGCTTTATTAAGACGTTTAACACTCATTAAATTTATTGTTTTATCACCGTATTTAATTTGCAATTAATAATTCAAATTATTTTTTATTCATAAGTCACTAACTTTTAAAATATAATTATTTTTTAAAAGCTATTTAAATTAATTTATATATCCAATTAAGAAGTCACACACTTTCGATAACATTAGCACAAAAACACTGAGGGATTTTCTTTCTTATGGCACTATCATAAAAACACGAGACTTGATAACATTATCAAATCGACAGTTAATCAGATCTCAAAATACTTAGACATTTTTAAAACCGCTATCTAGATTCAAAAGGTCATTACTAAACAGATTAAGCCTATCACGAGTTATGTAAAGACTAAATATTTATTTTGGTGTTAAAATTTTCTGCCAAAACAATGAAAAGTTCCACCTTTCACACTGAAGACGCTTTTATTAAAATTTCACTTTTTATATGACAATTTAATACGTGTTATCTTATTTATATGTTATATACATATATAAGAATGTATATATAAAAAATCTAAATACCAGTGGGAAAGTGTTCATACAAGCCAATTGTCATTGGTTTCCTTTTTAAAATTGCTTTGTGTTTTGTATATACACTATTTTATGGTTCTACCTAACTCTCAACACTGGTAAATACAAATTTCACTTCAAAACTTATACATGGTCGAATTGGTAACCACGACCTAGACAATAGCCGTTTCTTCAAATATCTCATGATTCGATGCATTAAAAGGGTAAGCAGATAAAAATTAAAAAAAAAAATAATTAAACTTACATTTTGATGTTGATTCATACTTTGTTGCAATAAAACTTCTTGTCCCAAATTCGGCAAAGCTGGCATAGAGATAGAATTTCTCCTAGTCAAATTTGTTCTTCTTAATCGTAACTCTTCATCTATTTCATTTTCTATCATCACTTTGGATTCTAATTCATCAGCTGCTTTAGAAGTGCTCGGTTCGTCTGCACTTGGAGAAATTTTTGGACTAGATTTACTTGATTTACCATCACTGTCTGTTAATGTAATATAGAGTGTGCCTTCAGGCGTGTCCACCACAATCGTATCACTACCAGGAACACTATGTATATCTCCAATATCCGAAGCATGTATCTGTCTCTTTGGTTCACTTTTAGGACTGGATTGAACATCGCCATTTCCTGCAGCCTCTACATCTTTCTGCCTGGCAGGTCGTGTCGGTTCATCAGACTGAATGTATTCAAGTTCAACTGCTTCGTCTGCGTACGGTATATCATTGTTTTCTCTGATTTCTGGTGAATTCAGGCCTTTGGCTACATCTGCAGGGTTAGGGTCATCTGTCTTATCGTCGGCCATCTCTCTTGGGGTCAATTCATTTCATGATACTGAAATAAATACAATTTTTAACTTTTACCATGTGACGAGTTTCATTTATAATAATTAAACTGCGTGTTAATTTACAATACTAATTTGTGATCCTCTTTTTAATTATGTTTTTAATTTATGAAGTACCTAAGAACACATAGAAACATGGTATCAGGTTGTTTTAGATTTTGAGACTGTTGGCTAAACACTGTTTAACACCGATATTGCAAGGCCGTGCACACAAGAAGCCGTGTACAAAGAGATTAACGCGACTACCATAGTTACATTGCGATTAGACAGTGTTCACCATTTTCTCAAGTTTGCTTACTATGACGTCACTGAGATGAAAAGATTAAAATATCATGGTTGTAATTGTCTAGTTTAATGATAGGCTACTGAATATTATTTTTCATATTAACTGGCTGTAAAAAATGTAGATAAAAGTATCCGAGCTCGACTTGAACTTGGAGGTCATAGGTTTATAAATGCAGGTTCATTATCACCAGGCCACGGTCATTCTACTACACTCTAATAGTTATATGTGAAGCGTAACATTGAAAATGTGAAACTGAAAATTTTGGAAGCGTTTACATTTTAAAAAGAAATAAATATATATTTTATTAATAAAATGGGTCTTAATAATCATTTATTTAAATAACCTAAGCAAAGCATATCACAAAATTTCATAACGTAAACATAAAGCAAAACATAAAATTTCCCTTTTTCCTTCGAAATCCCAGTTTAAAAATATATTTTTTTTTAATTTTGGAAACCTTCGTTAATAAAATTCAAAGCTATATAGATAGATATTTATTTTACTAATATTTTCATACTAAATAAAAAGATTTATTTTATTATTTTATGCGCGAACATTTAAAAAATAAATTCCTTTTTCTAAAACAGTGTCCATTATTTCTGCTTAAAGGAGTATAAACAAAAGCTAGCGACAATATTTTATCTAATTTAAAGGAGGAAACGAAAGACTATCGCGTTTATTTTATTACTACAATTCATATTTATTAGTCACATAAAACATACTAAATTAATTAAAACACATTCGCGAATAACTACCCCCTCAATTTTACGACTAAATAATTCTACAAACTTTCTTTAAACATCTTAATTCTTTAATTAATTATCAAAATGTAAACTGTCTTCTTCTTTTATCAATGACTTCAGATGCCTAATGAAGACAATTTTGTTAATGTCGAATTTTCGAGCCATAGTAGAAATTTCAATACAAACGTAAGTTCTCATGTTAAAAAGAAAAAAAAACCAATGAAAACTGTATAAATACCTTAAGAGATAAATTCAAACAAGGTTATTAGTGACGTAATAACTGTCATCCACTTTTAAAGAACATAAAATAAAAGAACATTATAACAAACGCCACTACAAATATACCATACAACCAATAATCTAGATGATACGTATATATTTTGACACCGCAGTCTTCACAGCGTGAGCAATTAACCATGCTTGAATTTAACTAAAGGAGAAATAAACGTAGCCAAAAATTATCACCCCAAATTACGTTAAATAATGTAAATTATTTTAGAAGGCAATGATATTGAATGGTAATGAGAAATAGGTAATCAATGGTAATCATTTTGTAATGATGCGCGTGCGTCGAGTTTTTCTCTGTAACTGGATATGGTTGATACCTAAATTGTCTAGGTCTTTTGTGAATCTGACGTTTGATATGTTAGTCATCGACATTTGTATGGTTTTTTAATGTTTGTAATTAGCAGAATAATTTTTTAAATTATGTTTTAAACAGTTCTAATGTGTAACTATATTTTTGTTAATTTTTCCTTTTTTTTAAATATATTTATCTATAATAAATTACAATAATATAATAAAAATATTAGCTTTACCAACACTTAAACTAGAGAAATACATTAAAACTATATGCTTTTAAATAATTAATAATACATAATAGATGTTTACTAAAATTGTTTTTTATTATTTTATAACTAAGAACCCGCTCATAGGTGGCGCTGTGTAAATCTGAGACACAAATTTTAAATTTCGTCAATACGCGCCAAATGTCATATTATTAAAAATGATAGTTTAGTAAATAAGTAACGCGAAATAAATTTACATAACAATAGAAGGTCAGTAACATGAAGCGGGCGCAACTGCCGCATCTATAACATTAAATGTCTTTAATTTTAATACTGGATGATGTGCCAAAAATTGCTTTAAACATATTATACGTCTTCTTGTTTAATTTACACTCTGTCACGCCCACTTAATTAAGTTTTACATTAAGCTTCAAGGATTTTTAATATAAAATATTAACTTGAAAATTAAAAAGTTAAGCTATGTTTTCTAATATGTAATTTGTTTTTCAAGACTATTTACAAAAGGATTCAGCTGGGATATATCCAAACCTATGTTTTCTACTTTCAGCTTTAACAAATAGATGATATTTAATAATAATATACCTACTTACTTATAAATTGCCTAGCAACGCCTTTATCACTTCCTGGGGTATATATCATGCTGAAACAACTTAAATCATTTATGACTTAATGTTAGTAAAATGTACTAATTTGCTAACATTTGCGGCATAATTCAAATAATCCACTGCCATTAGAATAATATTATTTGTGAAGGTCATACCTACGTTTATTTTGCCTTTTTGTAACAAATCGTCTTTAAAAACTACTAATTCTTCATTCACATTCATTCATTTCATTCAGGATTGAGAAACGCACGACACAACGAATAACTATCCGAAACTTAACTATCAATAATTAGAAGAAAATTCATATGTGTATTACATACATTACTAAAATATAAACATTCACAATGACTACATCAAATCATTAACAATCCAAGCTCTCTCTCTCTCTCTCTCTCTCTCTCTCTCTCTGACTCTCTCTCTCTCTGACTCTCTATCTCTCTACAACTCTTCTCTTTTCTTCATCTTCTTCTCTCTATAACCCTTTTTTAGAGTTTTAGAGACTAGAATTCATCTCAATGAAATCATATTTAAGTAAGTGAATATCAAAAAGCAGTTTCTATCTAATAATTAGTTTAAAAATAATAAAAAATATTTGTTCTCTTCATTCTATAGTTGGCGAAATAGCTAGCTGCTAAACGCGGAAGTCACTGATCCAATTCCTCTTCGAATCAAATACTTATAAATCCCTTTGGTTAAGGGTTTTTTAAGTAGTCTGGCATGTGAACACGCTTTGTCTAACAAAGAAATGAAATGAAAAACGTTTATGGCTTCGGAAAGGCGTATGACGAGAAGAAGACCACAAGAAACTCGTCAATCGCCTTCTCTATGCCGGTTTTTAGAGTAGAATGTAACGGCTGGCATACGTATATATGCATATGTATTTATATAAAGTATAGAATTCAGACGCACTGATGTAATAATAATTAAATGCACATAACACGTTGCTATGTGCAATTTATATGGTCTTCATTCACATGTAAATAACGCAACCTTGTAAAGCATAGTTACGTACTTGCTGACTCTTGCCTGACATACAATACAATGTAATTCCCAATAGAACATGATCTTTTGCTCAGTTGTAATAAATAATAGAGTAACTACTTCAAAGTGCCTTTTTTTTTAATTAATATTTTTAAGTCTTAAATATATTTTTTATTATACAGGTTGTTTTATTATATACATACACTTGCTCTTATCTCAAACTAAACATCCTATATATAGGTATGACTATCACTCGAATTACACTTTTTTTAAATATATATTGATCAATAAATATTTATAAATATGAAATTGCGAACAACTATTTGATTCGAGGAGGAAAGAAACTCGGGACCTATAGAATCCGTCACTGTTATTGTCACTTAAATTAAATTTATAATGTTACTGATTTTTAAAAGAAACCCACACAAATGAGGTACATGTTCTTTTTGATTATAAATAAAAAATACTGCTTACCTCTACAGAATCGTATCCTCTCTTCCATTATCAGATTTAAATATAAATTCAATTACGAATCAATATAAATTAATATCAATGCAGCAAATACATCGTCAACTATTAAATATAATAAAATACCGCATAAATGCAATGTTATTCGATTCTTGACAATTATTGTATATTAGACCTATCGTTTAATTTAATAACTTGACAATAAATATGATTTATGTATAAACCTCGCTATCCACTAAAGCGTTTAGTATTTGACACATGAAATCTGATAGAACAGTTACACACGCTGCATTTTTATGTTCACTTTATTTAAATATTAACATGACGTATTATTTTCTTAACATATGTATAACGTAATAAAATTTCAATAGCTATTTTCCATTAAAAACCAAAGGAAATAGATTAAACAATTGAATTTCAAATAATTTCAAAGTTGTATACAAATTATAACTTACTTCAGTTTTATATTCGGCTCACATTTTAATTTTTTTTCACTAAATAGTTCATTTAATAACGTAAAAGAAATCAATTTCCATCTTAGATGTTTCGCTTTATTGAGTTTAAGAAGTACAACATTCTATTAAATTTTATATTTACGACTGTCTCGTGTTATCAATAGTATATGTCAAAAATATAACGTTGATATTGGGGCTATCTACAACGGTTAATTACAAGGTTACAAGTTAAAGTGTGATACTGAAGTTTAAAAAAAGAAATTAAATAAACATCAATTTAAATAGAACCAAATATTTATGCATAAAAAAAATCAAAATATTCGCGAGAATACTATAGATACTTAAATATAATTATTTTTATAATTCATTAAAATAAGCGTAATAATAAAGTTTTTTTCATAAATTAAATTTTATACAATTTATAGTTATTTAAAATTACTAAACTTACCGCAAGAAAATAATAAAACTATACCACAAATTAAACTCTATTAAATTTATTGAAATACAAAAAAGAACACATTTTACGAAATAGTTCGCACAAGCCCGTCCTTAGTGGATGCACTAACTTACTACAATATGTCAGAGGGATGCGTTACCGTTTACGTGCATGTAACAGTTTAGTAGTTTTGTAATTGCGCGAACTGTACAAGGATTATTTCATTTCCGACTTAGCCCAAAGATAAACGTTAATCCATTCTCTTCTTTATTGCTTAACACGATGCTCACACTGATACAGTAAATTTTGTTTTTTCTATTAATTTAATTTCACGAAAACATCTGCGCCTTCTTTAATTTCAATGAAACTGTTGAAGATGAAGTTATTATGCATATACTAGGAATTGTTACCGAATATAAAACAAAAAAAATGTGAGCCGTCACGGGACGCCTGGCAGATGTGAAACATCGAGTTTATTCAAGTCATATGTAAAAGACAAGATTACTAATTAAATACTATGAATTTTTTTAAAGAAAATGATGACTATTTATTTAAGAAACATTTATTTATATTAAATACAAAAATTAAAAATTCGAAAACTTCTTAAATGATATAGATTTCAAAAATAACCCGTCGCCACGGCAAGCGTCGCCACGCCAACGATCCGGTTTATACCCGCGCCAATAGATGTTTCACATCAAAAAACGGAATCGAATCGCAGAAATAAAACATGTCTACATTTTTCTGCCAAACGTTATAGTCAACTATTAAAAGCAAATCTAAATATAAATTATTAATATAATATAATATATATGAATGACAAATAATATTTACGTTGATCCATACTAGACAATAGTCGATGGGAATTCTTAAAAATGATAAATACCATTTTTAAGAATCTGAGTCCATTCTATTACATTATACACAAGGTTACATTATACACTAGACAGATGTAAAATACAGACATTTATTTTCTTTCTTTCTTTGAGTCCTATGATGACACATAAGCCGCGTACTTACCTACTGGTAATACGTATTAGTACTGAATAATTATTTAGACATTACTGATTAGTTTGTTAGTAAAACACTTGAGATTTGTATTATTATAAAATATCAATGATTTGTAAGTAATTTTATTAAATTCATAATAAATAAATATATTTTTTTATATATTTACCTACTAATTATTTATATGTTACATTATTGTATTAGATGCTTTTTAAATTTTAGAATTTATACTTTTAAACAAATTAATAACAGGAAGTAAATGATTTGATTTTAAAAAATTAAAACAACTTTTTTTGCCTATATTTTTTCCTAATAGATCAGTTAGGATAGGTTAGTTAACGTTTTCTCTAATTTCGTAATAGACAATGAACCTAACGGCTGAATTATCAATTAGAAACCGCATGCGGGACGCAGCAACCATATGCATTAGTCAAAACACGTTTTTGTCACTTGCTAAACTGTAGTACCTACTAAAATTAAGTGAACACACTCTCTATACGTACGTACTGTGACGAATTCTATTAGCTGTTATAACGTATTGCAGCAAATAAGAAAAAACATAAAATAGCTCATTATAGAATATTAGATTTTTTTACAATAATATAAATTATGAAATAGTCAATCCAATTTTAATTAATTAAAAGTTAAATTTAAAGTAAAAGGATAGGTTGAATTATATTCGAATGCCCACACAGACCTTGGTCGCGATATCAGGTAAAGAGTTAACTAAGTAATTATGAGCCGTCTGGGAAGGAAATATTAATAATAATGTCTGGAGATTCTTACGTTCTCATACACTTCCATAATAAAATTAGGGCGATTACCCACTGATACGTACTTTATATACAAATTAGTGCATACCCTTTACACTCTTTCAATTTCTATAATGCAATTTTATTTACTTTATCTGTTTTCCTTTCATTTCTCCGTTTAGAAAAGATACCGACTAAAAAAACGTGCAGTGACTGACTGCCTTGTAATATAATACGGAAAGAACGTGTAAAAGACCATAAAAGACCATGTAAGATCGGTTGCCATTTTTGAAACGCAAATTAAAAACTTAACTAATCTACTTAACTATGGATTTTCCTATAACACGAAACTAGTGCCCGCTACCCGCTCGCGTACTTTTTAAACTCGTGGCTTTGGTATAAAAAATAATATTTACATTAGCATGTGTCACGAATCACGAGTTACATTTACACAATTTGTTATCTAGTTAGTATATTGATTTAGTGTTTAAATGTTTATATAGGAATAGATTTAGGAGAAATGGTTTTAAAATCAAAATTAATTTTTATAATGCTTTTATGGGACATTTGTATTTTATACTTAATTCAATGCGATTCAGTCTCTCTTGGTCGAATACGCACTTTACCTAATCTAAAATTGCTTAGACACGGACTGTTCTTCCAAACTAATCCCAAAAAGCAACTTCGGGATCTTTGAACGGATAAGTAATTTAATATAAATAAAATGTTTCTATTCCTAGTGTTATATGATGTTATTCTTATTACAGGTTTTAGTTTCGGGAGGGGCGAAGAAAATAAAACGGCTATAGCTATAAGTTACCGAATTGGATCGGATAATCGACGGTGGCGAGGTGATAGGCAATCCAAAGCACGTTATGTTATTGTAAGAATAATAATTAATGAGATATGCCGCACGCCTGCCTTGGCTAATTATTATCTACTTAAATCTCATTTTAGAATATTTTTTAAATTAAACTTCCATATTGAAAGCGTTGTGCATAAAACTTAATAGTTTCAAATGTATGGGAACTCTCAATTTTTTTTCTGAATTAACACGTTTTGACGCATATAATCGAAATGTTCTCATACAAGTTCCGCTGGAAATGAAAACTTGTGTTAACAAGTCACGTGCAGTCGTCTGAGCTGTTGCCAAATCGCGATGAGTAAGATTCTGCTAATTCGATGTTCACGAATATCACTTATCTATGCTAAACTAAGAAGATGATTTCAAATAATCATTATGCATTGTGTTAAGACTTAGTCAGTACTGACCTTTGTCAATATAATTAATTAATAGTTTCATTATACACAGAACCGTGGCAGGCTTAAAAACGTACCTATCCTAAAGTTGCTTGGCTGGAAGAGATCGCTTTATCTAATTAATAATAAATAACACGGATTTTCTATGACGAGAATGATCATGTAATCAAAAATAACTACTTCGAATTAATTTTATAACGTTGGGGTTTTATTTTATGCAGTTTTGGGATAATATGCCAAAACTCATTAAATAACGCGCTGTCATCTGACCCATCACTAATTCTGTACATTTTTTCTGTTAACCAATATACTCGCCCAGCAGAATTAAAACAGTTGCTTATTAAATATATTTCAGAAATGACACAAACAATTATAAAGCATCGATCCTGGATTTACTTAAGAAATGTTTACTATATAGTAATTATTTACCTATTTCATCAAGACGGGAAAAATTAAAGGAAAGTGCTGTCCGGCGCGTGCACGTGGCTACACGGCTAGTTAAAACTAAATTCCGTTCCATTAAAAAAAACAGTTCATAAATATTGCAAAAAATATATAATTCTACTCGAAAAGTTTCACCCTATCTACTTTACGTCTCAGGTGACATTATAATGTCAAACAAGAGTTTAGGCATTAAATAAAACAAATAATGTCAATATTAGTTGCTTTTTGTCATGAGGGCTTAGGCGTGAATTAAAATTTTAGAATGTCTTATTGGGCTGTTGCCCGAATCGTCTTTAATAGATATCTGAAGCCATTAGTAAAAGAAGAAGAAGAAATAAAACAATACCATTTAAAATACATTATATTTATTTTATAAGCAAAAATTTCTATAATAACAAAGTTTTTATTTCACACAATTTTTAGACAAGACTTCTGCTCGCTTGTTTTTAACCTCTACTGTGGAATGTGAGACCTTTTATTACAATTAGTTTCTGATTAGATTGCATACTTTTCTTTTATAAATTCAGATAAACGTGATTATAGAAGCGATATATAATAAAAATACATAATATCAAAAACCCATTATAAGGAGCATTTTCACCAATACAATTTTTTTTTGTATATGTTTGAACTAAAATCATGAAAAACTAAATAAGGCAGTAAAGTGGGAACCGGTTTTAAAAAAACATGTTAGAGATCTAAAAATGTATGTTTTTAACAAGAAAACAACTGAATTTAATTCAATTAACTCTATAATCCAATTACAATACTCAATTGAATTTATTTAATACATAATAAATATAGCTAATCTTCACTATTGCATGTGACATGCGAAACTAAACATAATGAATAAACAATTAAACATAACATTGTAAAAAGGACATGCATGCGCAATGGCACTTAAAAACTAAAAATTACTTAAAACTACCAACTAACACTAACAATAAACGACTACTCACTTACAAATAACCAGTTCTAGTGAAACAATAGTTCGATAGCAAATAAATTATTATTATTGCACTAATACAGTAATGCCCCGCTTTACGCAAGGGATGCATTGCGGAAAAAAATCGCGTTAACTGAAATTCCCGCGACCATAGAGAAGTTGATGACTACATTATGTTTATACGCACTCTTTCGCGTAATTTAATAATAAATTTGAATTTCGCGTTATAGTGAAACCGCGCATAACGGTGTCGCGTAAAGCGGGGTATTACTGTAATACTAATATTAAAAAAAGAGATATTTTTAAAATATATTTCTAATAATTCTATCTCGACTCCAAATAGTAAGTACAATTAATAATAAGTACATTATAAACTAAACAAAATACAAAATTAAACATCTATCAACTAGTTGTACAACTAGTTTGACGACGAATAAACGCTAAAAGTGAAACACACAACACTACTATAGATTTGCTACACGATTAGTCGCACAACTAGTTGAGCAAATTACTAAAACAACTAGATTAGTCGTAGAGTTTTTTGACAAACGCAAATTTGAAGTTTTTGTTGTCTCTTTCATTCAAATAGCGAGTGAAAGAGACGAAGCATTTTAACCTTTTTAATGATAATTCACAGTATAAGTACAGTAATTTAGCATAAATTATGAAATTAATAATATATAAAATAAATCACAAACATGCTTTCCCATAATTCTACTTATAATACCTGAGGTATTAGAAACTTAGAACACCAATAGTATGAGAAACTTAATTGAAATTAATAGAAAATTAGTCGTAAAAATGATCGTATTTCGATTGCTCGTGGCAAGTCGATGGCTATGTCGTTGTGATGAAGCAGTAATATGTCCATTTTTTGTTGCGTCCCTCTCGAATGTAGTGCCATCTCTCTCACACTTCTAGACATCACCGTATATGGCAGCAGTGTTAAATTCAAACCCAATTCGAAATAATACTGTTAGTACAATAAACTTTCCATATTCTACATAAAATAGTTGAAAAAAGAAGTTAGAAAACCATGGGAAGTAAAGTGATAAAAATAAAAATTGTAACTAACTAAAAAAAAACTTTATGCTATTACAACCTTATATCAACACTATAGTAACTCAACTGCATTCAAATTTAACGGCTGTTTAACACTAGAACTACCAGCTGGTCAATATGAGCTATTTTTACCAACCGGTCAAAATGACTTATTGTAGAATTGTAAAAAAAATAGAACCGAAAATAGAAAAAATAGAATACAAAAAATAATGAATAAGGTTCTATATATAAGTCTTGGGAAGAATTTAAACCGGTCATATTGACCGGATAGTAGTTCTAGTGTTAAATTCATATCGTCTCTTTCGTTTCAATAGTAAAAGAAGACAAAACAATATAATCCGCCAAATTTAAAAAGCGGTTGAGAATTCTGCTAATACTCTTTTTTAAATATAATCATGTTCTCGAGCAACAACACCCTTTATTAAATTAATGACATGTGTTTCATAATTTTTATTAACTTTCCGTCTAGTGTTTCTACAAACACAATTAATATTTCAATACATCCCATAATAGATACAATAGCAAACTATATCACATACAATTTTCATTTTTGTACTATAATTTTAAGAATTAAACCAACCAACCAACCAACGTCACACTTAGACCGCTTTTAAATCTTGTTAACCTACTATTATTTAATAGAAAATAAATTAGTAAGGACGATTTTAAATGACTATGTCGTCGTGAACTTTTATCATTGTCGACTCCAATGGAACACTGTCCACAGTCCGGTTTTATACAAATTTTTTTTGTCTAGAGCGATATAATGCGAACCTATCGGTGAGGCGCAGAACCAACAACGCCCAATACAAAAAAAAACAATTGACCTTACGAAATAGGACAGCGATAACAAATACACGATAACATTTATTGAAGCCTTAAGGGAAAATATATATATTAATATAAATACTATATCCGTGCTAACTTATATATATTGAATAAAATTAATTTACGTATAAATCCATATATTTTGATTAAAATTAAACATTTGATATGTTAAAATAAAAAATGTATAAAACAGAGCAGCCTATAGCAGATTATTCCGGCTTTTCACATTTACATACAATACAAACTAATATTAAAAAATGATATGTGTAATATATGTATAATAAATAAATTTAGTTAAAATATATATTTTAAGAAGGCTTTAATTCATTTGCATTTCTAATATATAAATATTAGCTTATTTTTTAAGTACAAACTGAATAATTACACTTTCCATTTTCAAAAAAAAATCATAGCGACCAGATATCGAATTAGTTCGCAATACTTTTTAAAATTCAAAACACAATTCGAATTTCAAATCACACGTAAAATTCTAAACAGTCACGGACGAAACATCAAAACTCATTCTATCTTTATCACACGCAGGCGAATCAGAGAAAGACATATAGACCTCGGTTAGGAAATCTTCACAATTTTTAAACGCTCAACTCTGACATTCCATTACTAAAAAAACACTACAAAAATCTAATAATATCACTATGAAATCTCTACCAAATGTCTATGGAAATAAAAACGACCGAATCTACTACGTTTGACTATTCATTTACGTCTATCTTATAGTTTAGGGCACTGAAATGTCATTTCTGATAGTACAATGGACAGCTCAGTGCCACAAACTACTCTTTTTTATAGTTGAAATTCTCGAACCTTGCTTCGGTATAAAACTGCTGTAATACAGGTAATAATAATAAAAATTAAGTACACATTATTTTAGACATCCGTTTGATTTTAAAGCTCGATAACAAATAGGGCACGTTGAAATGTGGATAATATACAACGATTGCTTTTCCCATACCGGCTTGGGGAGCTAAATGTACACTCCAAGCTGACAAAGAAGTTTCAGGCAGCTCAATATCACGTTTATAAAGCTATTAAATAGTCGGATTCAATCAAAATAAAGTCGATATTAATAACCATAAGTCATAATTATTAATTAAACTTTCCATAGTAAGCAAACAATATTGTTCAAACTTGAGCGAGTGTACAGTATCTTATAGTAAAATCAATTTTCTTCTAAACAAACACACCGATTTCATAATAAATACTCGAACATAGTAAAGATTAGGTTTGTAGTAGACGACACAATATGTTTTAATTTAAATAATAATAACTAAATAATTGAGAGCATATATCGAGATTTCTGTTTAATAAAAAGGCAGGTTAATTTAGAGACAGTCATCGCTATACAATATTGCAACCAACAATAAACCGTGCGGTTTTATTACCGCCACGTCTAAACTAACATTAAATTTAACAATTTCTCATAAATATGTAAATTTAATTTACTTAATATAAATATTTCATTAACAACTAAACTCGAAGTTTATTAAATTTAATATTACAATATGAAATATAGTATAATATTTATTTTATAATGGAATATATTTATTAAAGAATTAAGCTATTTATAATTTTACAAGATAGGCATATCATATTAATATGATTAATAGAATATTTTTTTTAGTTTTCCCTTTATTTTATTTAACAATTACAAATAACAATACTAGAGAACATTCTATACGCACATTTGCAAACAACCATTTTAAAAAAACGTAGGGTAGTTAAAAAAACGAACTACCTTACAAAAATAATTTTATACATAAACGATTACAATATGACTAATTCGGTTAATATTTCATTGAATTATGAGCTGTTATTAAAAAAAAAATACTTAAATGTTTACTGCATAATACCATCCAATAAATTAATGTTATAGATTTTTGTTATAAATAACACTACAAGTGATTTTCGACACACGACACAATACTATAAAAATATATTTTTTTAAATATGTATAATAAAACATTTGACTACGAGAATTTGAGAATATTTTTCTACTTTATGAAGATTAGTAATATACACTTAAAAATAAGTTTAGCATACCCTTAGCTCGCATTTATTTATGATTCATTCATCACCCATCTGAGAGTGGTCATAACGCGCTTTAAAATGAATTCAATTGGTGGATTCAAATTCAAATTATAAATTTAAAATAACGCTTCAAATCGCGTTTCGAATTTTACTATTAGCTTAACATTGCATTAAGTTGTAAATTAGAAAATGTACTTATACTTAGTCGATTAATTTGTATATTTTTAATAAAGAAAAATAAGCAATTATCCACGCTTATTTTTTTAACGATTCATAATATTTTGCGAACATTGTATGCTTTGTTTAAACTAAATAAATTTATTCGCCTGTATCAACCCAGTTAGCTTCCTCTGCTATCCTATCTAGACAGTTACAGAGGAATTGATACTGAAAAGAAAAAAAAAGAAAATAAGCTTAAAATTCAAAAACCATTCATCAAACCAAAACTCATGCATGCATCTCGCTCCCACTTGAATTACTTACATAAGGAGTGAAGAGTGCGAGTGTACGTTTAGTATCATCAGGTCTCGCATAGACCAGACTCAATGCGGCTGCATCATCATCAGGCGTCCATTCTCTCACCATATCCCATCCCACTTCTACACACTGACCTGATGGAGAGCCACTCTCGTTGCATGCTGATAATTTTAGGCCTAGCCAACCTGTAATTTATTATGTAATATTATATCTGTTGCTAAATACACGTTTCAATGTGTAAATAATATATGGTATAACTTACTAAGTGTAAGTTGCACAGCGGGATGTGCCCGAGAGTCAGTTCTGGCAGGCGGGAACGCCACTCCGCCATACCCTGGGAGTGATCGTGCCAAATTCAGATACTCGGCGGCGCGAGTCACGTCCTGTAGACCCTTCAGTTGATAGAGCCGTGAACCGGCCTGACATATACCGCGGTTCACATCTTCTACTGACTGAAAAGAGACAAAACTATCAATACTCATGGAAATAAGTATGCAGCATCCACTCAATACCAGATTGTTACCTCTCGCTTTACTTGTTACACTTACAAGTGGCTGTACTATCACAGGGACAGAAGTCTGGCACATCATTACAATTTACATACCTGCCAAAATATAAAGGCAGCAGCTTTACTATCTTCCTTGACAATGGAGATCTCTCTATCTGGATTAAACAACCATTTACGAACAGACAAACAGCTGCTCGATGCGGTGGAGTAGTTCTGGATGTAGAGCGAGTGAGGGCATTCGTTGGGTTGTAGTTTACGTTCTGCAAGTTTGGTTTAATTATGATATTGTAATCAGTACCGAAACAGATTATTGGAAGATATGGTATATTACTAGAAGAAAATCTCTCTAATAAATCTAATATCCAAAATATATAGGATGATGAGTGAAAATTCCCCTTGAAAAAAGTGAAAATCATTTATAAAAAATCGCCCCATCTAGCTAATAAGAAACAAAGACGCTAGCACACTTACCAAAATTATACTCAACAATTTCAAATAAATAGAAATACTTCTGAACTGATTTAGTAAGACCGATTTTCTCGCAGACAGCTTTGTAAACATCATCAGCATTTGTCGATTTAAGTACAGATACAGTCACAACTTCTTTGTCTGGTAACAACACTTTGAGATCCACTGGTGTCGGGTTCGATGAGTCGTCCGAGTCTGTTAGGAACTCTTGCACGGCGTCCGACTCCGCTATAACACGTACCGCGCATACCTAAACAAAAACAATATAGACATATAATTTCATATTTCATTTATTACCCGCATTTAAATATTATTTTTCGAAATAGTCTCAACTATCCCGGACCAATTTATTCCAACCTCATGTAGAAATTACCTTTTCTATGTACTGTTCCAGCCCTCTCCTTCTGGAATCCAACTGCTGTTCGCTTAGTGTAAATGGCCATTTGCCAGGCAGCTTAGGGAAATTGAATCCTGAAATTTGCAAAAAAAAGTATTTTATATATTTGGTGTATAAATATAATTGAAGAAAAGAACAATATCTTCAAACCACAGCATCAGCACTAGACCAGTACTAAAATCTGTTTTAATATATAGCTGTAGTTCAAAATAATTACCAAGAAAATCCTTCCTGAGCTGTTGGTGTAACGCAGCAAATTCCCTGTACCTCCTACTGCACAAATGTCTTCCAGCCATATGTACATTGAAAGCCACGTACGAGCGTCCAGTATTCCGCTCCATCACCAGTCGGTAGTCCGGTATGGAAACCGGAAGCGAACGCTTGTCTGTGTAGTCATATCTCTGATATACTGTTGCGCGGGAGTTTGCCGCACCACCTATAACGCCTATTGGTGCTGAACCGTCGTCGCATGGCTCCAGTCTTTCTGCCTCCTTTAAAATTATTTTGGAATGCTTTAGTTTGGGATTTTTTATAAACATAATATACTAATTTAAAAGACACTAGAAACATGTCTGCTACAATGCTCTCTACTTTCAGGCTAGTTCAATAAACACAATGCTTACCTTTGCCGTGACAGAAATGACAGTTAATGTCAAGCAATCACCACCAGACTTAATAAGATCAACAACCTGTCGGTGGGTCGCGCCCTCCACATTCACGCCATTTCTAAAAAAAGAGGAATTCAATTATTCAATATAAAGATAAACAAAACAATAAAAACATAAAATTAAAAGTTCGATGCTCTCTTTCCACTAAGTACATAAGTCACGTTATCGTTTTAAAGCATAAAATATTGTTTTCCCAAATCACACATATATACATACGGTTCAAAATTACTTATTTAAATTTAATTTTTCCAACACGCATGTATTGTCATGTACGATATAAAATTATGCGTAGAAGACGCTGCCCATCGAATAAATCACCCTGTGTGCCTAAGATAACCCTTCGACCGCAATTATGAAGTAATTATATAGAAATACTTCTAGTAAAATAAATTGCGTTTCAATTCAACGATACGAATTCATTACACGTGTCAGTTAATACAAATCATGAGTATTAACATTTATTATTATTATTATTATTTCTTCATATTATTAAGTATAATTCTATTTTGACAAGTTAAAAGTTCCAATAAGAATCTGCGGACGATCTAAGAGAATAAAGAATAAACAAACTGCATTATTCACAACGTATAAAAAAAAATTAGCAGAAAAGTCACACTAACTAATTACCGAATAAAACCGAATAAAAAAAATAAAAATAATAGAGATAAAACTAAGTACTATATATTGAAAACAAAACTAAAATTCGATATCTACCTATGTTTTAATTCAACAATAAATTAATATAATAAATAGAAAATTAATTTAAAAATATAAATTAATAATAATAATAATATAATAATTTTGGGCTGTCTCGTGACAACCACGATGGTTGTAAAGTTTTCAAAAAGTCAGACTAAAATAAGTGAATGCGCTAATAAACCGCAAAATGTCAACATTATTCTATTAAAAATATATATATCCCAGTCATTGTCTGATTAAAATTTTTTTAAATTAATTCTACAAATTATAAAATAAATAACATCACACATTTATGATTAAAAAACACATAACCATGCACGTGATATAAGCAGAAATACTTCAAAATAATTTTCAGACTTTTATTAATTTAAATTTTAAAATTACACCTATCGTAATTAGTATACAAAAGAATAATACCTAGCGCGGACCACTTCCTCCGTTTCCAGGTCATAAATCTCGAAACCAGTAGTGGGACAGTAATAAAAGCTATAATAAAAGTTCCCCGAACGTCCCACTTGTACAGACATATCGATAATAGTTTGGAATAGATCTCACTGACCATTGACACCGAAATTTATTTGAAATACAAATTCACGCACCAAAGGGAACAACGTCTCGACAATGATTGCCAGACAACTGCAGCCCGGTCGATAGGGACTGCGCGCAAGAAGCACCGAGGCCAGACTTATCAACCAAAAAGCAAATAAACTCTTTATCTACCATTAGATTTATATTATTAATTATTTTATACTAATGCGCAAATTACTAATAATGCTAGGATCTCTATTGTTTTATTAAACAGTAGGTATATAATTTCATAACAATACTATAAAAATCAGTATTGGTTTCAAATCTAACAGTTATACTTATGTTTGTGTTGTCCCGATGCTCATAGCACAAGATACAGTTTAGAGTCTGAGCATTGTATGCAGGTAGTCCTCGTTTTACGTCGCGGGTTGCAATGGGGAGAGTCGACGAAGGAACGCAGCGCTATAATTTTCCCTACAAATGTATTGAAAAATGTGTCTCGTTTTGCGTCACTATTCTCTGGTACCTAACATAACGTAAAACCGCGTACTGCCTATATATGTAATATACCCAATCCTCGTATTCATTGACACCGACGATTCAATGAAAATAAACGCAACTGAAAATCTATCTATCCTTACGACATTTATTTCTAAATACAATTTATTAAGCAAAGCCAATAGTTATCCCTAGTTAAACAAAATTAGAACACGAGCCAATTTATCCGAAATGAACTGGTTCTCCCAGACGATAACCACACCAAATAGGTTAGTAGAATATTAGATAATATTGTCATTGTTTGGATAAATATGAATGTCGCGGGGGCAAAGGGCAGTTATTTTAATTACCAAACAAACAATCACAAAGGAACGACTGAATCAATAGATTAGTAATTCAGGGTCAACACACGAGATAAATAGAAGATAGAACTTATTAGATATATTGTAATAGAAATTAAATACGCAGTTTATTTAATTTTTTACATTTAATAACACCTCACTGCTACGATGATCTACATGCACTTAATGCAAATTTTAACATTGAAAAACCCGACTAATTCGTAAATGTAAATGGCAATAGAATGGGGTGTTTTGGTTCTACGCGTCACCAATAGGTTCGCATTCTCTCGCTCTTTCTATAGAAAAATTTTCTGCCTACTTTAAGTCGAACTCTCTCTAATGCTTGTATCATAAGAAATTAATATCTCTACTACATATGAGTTATAAATAAAATTTACATATAGCATGCCAAATAATATAAAATTAGCTTCGCCATACAAATCATTACATAAAAACACCAATTAAAATAGTACATTTGTTTTATTTCATTGTTGTTGTTTTTTTGTTACAGTTTAACAAGCTTGCAAATTTGAATCTACACCCTTAAGTATAATTTAATTGATGACTTGTTATCTATGAAAACCTTAAGTTTAAGTAAACACTTTATTGAGTGCAATTAGGTATCAAATTTTATCACTCACCACAGCCGTGGCCCGTGACCTAACGAAATCAGTGTACTTATGTCATCCTTTGTACGTAGTTGCGAGTTTTTGTAGTTTAAGATAACAATTAACTGTTTTCAGAATTCATTTTCTTATATAACTTTTAGATACATATATATATTGCTTTTAATTTTAAATGTCACACCTTTCCCATCAAATCATAGCGGTGATGACTGCAACCAGTAGACATCTCCTTAGATCGCAGTCTAGCAAAATACAAACCGAGTCTCTACATAGTTTAAAATGTAGAGAAAAATTACGCAGGTATGTAGTAGGTAGGTAACAAAAGAGAATTCGTGGGTTCGAGCCCCATTGTTTCTATTTCAATTGCGACACGCTTTTAGACTAGAATATCGATTATATTATTTACTTGTGAATAAACCAGAAAACTAAACTGTAATTGTAAATTAATCCCACTTGGCTTCAATTACGACCCGAAATAAATGCTTAATAAATATTATTTAGAGGTCAAATCATTACAATGATTTATCATACATTTCATATTTATTAATAATAATTTATTTCAAATATTAAAGACGTTTCTATTTATATTTAAAACGCGTAAAGTTACAAGAATTCCTAGCGTTCAGACGAAAGAAGTGAAACCGGATTGGGTTGGGAATGAATGCAGAAATAGCGAAATGAGTTGTGTGTGCGCGCGCAACTACTTTTAAAAGGCATTCTTACCCGTAATTCAAAGTAGAGTTTCGACTTCTAACATTCTTAGTCCGGGGCATCAAAGCGGACGGTTCATAAAGGCAGTACATTTGATTATACATTTTTAAACAAAAACACGAAATAACAAAACAACACGATACAATCACAATAAAAGGAAGAACAGTAAAGACAAATATTTTTATAATTTCGTATCTTTAAGTTCAAGATAAAGACGACCAAAACATTTTGTGTATTTAATTTTTAAAAAATAATAAAGATTAAAATATTTTAAATTTTTACGAACAAAAACATAGATTTCATAATTACAGAATAAAATAAATTAAATGTATAGCAATATCGCTTTACAAGAAAACACCGTAACACTTAAACGACAATATTGTCTATTTTAATGAAAAACAAAAGTATAAAACTAGTTTCACGAAATAAATATACATAACCAGTCACGTCGGGCGTCGCGACAAAACGAAAGTTAAAAGTGAGTTTATTGGCGAGTTTATGCAATAACCGCTCGACTACACAACAATATGTTGCGAAATTTCATTATAATATTAACTATTACGTATTTTATCTCATAATAAGACAGTGGTATTTTTTAAATTACTTAATTAAAATCTTCAGCCGCTTTTAGTGGTTTTCTGTGTTATAAATCGTAGGAGATAGATTAAAGAGAAGGGATCCTATGTTTATTATATTTTGCACGCCTTAACGTTTTTAGGTAAACGATAAATAATGAATAGACGCGACAAAAATATGTGGAGCTATGTATAATACATATATAAAATTTAATATTAATATTCTTTTATTTATTATAAATATTATGCATATTACACATACATAGTTTGTTTTTGACCATTAAATCTGTTGTTGCTTTTAGTAGCTGGAGTTAAAGGGTTGCGGCAGGGGATAGTGGCGTCATCGGAGTGTAGCATCAGCCTGCGCTCGAGATGCATGCTTGCAAACTGCGTTTGGGCATGCGATACCCTGCCACATAGCTGATGTATATATTTCGTGACAAAAACCGACACTGTTTTTTCTGCTATTTTAACTTAATTTCTTTGTTGCGTTGTAAATTTTAATAGAAAATGAACGTTGACACTAAAGAAAACCGACTTTGATCCATGCTGGAGGAAGTACTAGAAAATACTTCCGAATAGACGAGTTCTGGAGAAGAATCTGACCATTGTAGTGAACACCATCTTCAATCTGATACTGACCAAGAGATTTTCGATCACGACGAAACAAACCACTTTCATCGACTCAAAATGTTCCTGGTCGTTATATTAGATGCGGATATTGCCCAAACAAAAAGGATCGGAAGACAAAATTCGTATGTGCAAAGGCTATGGAGTATGCAACTTTTTTTGCAAAAACTGCACTGAATTGGACTCCAGTTCTTAAGATAGTCCTAAGATGTTTTATTATTTTTTAAAGTTTATATAGTTACTTATTTCATGGTCTATCATACCTTTAAGTTTTTTTTCATAAAACTTGTTTTCTTTAGTTTCATTTGTCGTTTTCTTTCAAGTGTGAAAATTTTTGTTGAAAATGTATAGTGTCTTGTTTCCAGTTAAGTAATATATAAAAATTGTTGAAATGGCGCAAATGTTTTATTTCCAATACGTTATAAATTAGTCTTTTTATAATGAGGAATAATTTTTATAATGTTTTTTCTTAAGGGTCAAGTTTTACAGCCAATTTTTTAAACGGGTATGTCATACCCTGCCACATAGTCCTTGTTACATTTTTTCACCACGGTCTCGCCGGGTTAAGTGCATGAAATAGGTTTAAAATTATAAACTACGCATTTTAAATAATAGACAAAATTGAAGTAATTAATGATATAAATATTTGTATAAAGTTTATCATTCAGGAAGTTGTCACTCTAGCCTATGATAGCTGACAGAATTGACACATAT
>JAPWLS010000739.1:0-24154 GCA_028551675.1 Tineola bisselliella | reverse complement strand
ACGTCAAATGTCACCATGGGCGTAGCCAGCCATGGGCTCAAGGTGGGGCAGCAGTCTAAAATAATATGTAACTGGCAAACTATAAGCGCGGTCTTACCCCGGCATTGGGGCGTTTTGGCCATTTGCATTTCAAAAATCTGTAACTTCTTAGTTTTTAGAGATATTACTATAAAAATTTGCACGCATATGCTATGATATATGACTGTTATATTTAGTAGGTATGTATCCATAACAAGCTTATGAGCACGGCTTCGCGCGCCTTGCATTCTAAGGTTTGCTCGAAAACCGATTTGATCGTTGAAATTTTACTTATAAGAAACCATTTTTTAAATTATTTTCTTCAAAAAAAGATATACACATTCATATACAACAAAGTACAATAATAAAAAAGTTTTTATTTAGTAAAATAAAATTAATATGACGACATTTATGAATTTATTTTTGCTTATTTGTGAATAAATATTAATATTATTTACAGTGCATATTATAATTCAGAAACTCCAGAGTCTGTGCCTACGTTCAAAAGATGCAAAATATCTTCATCAAAATCCTTTACATGTTTAATGCATGGCTTTCGAATGTTCGTTATGTATGGACGAAATTTTTTATGGTCTTTATTACGTGACTCTTGGGCATCTTCGGATAGCTGTCCAATAGGCAACACCGCAAAATTATTTATAATGCTCTGTCCGTGAATTAACTACTAAAAGCCTCCTGGAATTTCAATAATAATTTATTTTCGATATTTTTTTTTTCAAATTTTATTGATTTTACTCTAAATTTTATAACCATATGAAAAAGTAATTAATAGTTCTGAATCTGTGAAATATTCTGTCTTGAAAAATATATCATACGATATAATTTTTCATATAACTAATATGTCTGCAAGACTTATCAAAAACCATCACACAGTTCATAATTAGCGCCATTCGATACTAGATCTGCTGTAACTCTGAAGACCGCAAATAACCGCAGCTGATTTTTGGATATGTCTATTGTGGATATATGCCCTATCAAACAACATCAAAATCTTTACTGAGGCAAACTGAGCTAACTACTAAAAGCCTCGTTGAAGTTCAATAATAATTTATTTTCGATTTTTTTCTCAAATTTTATTGATTTTACTCTAAATTTTGTAACCATATGAAAAAGTAATTAATAGTTCTGAATCTGTGAAATATTCTGTCTTGAAAAATATATCATATGTTATTATATAATTTTTCATTTAACTAATATGTCTGCAAGACTTATCAAAAACCATCACACAGTTCATAATTAGCGCCATTCGATACTAGATCTGCTGTAACTCTGAAGACCGCAAATAACCGCAGCTGATTTTTGGATATGTCTATTGTGGATATATGCCCTATCAAACAACATCAAAATCTTTACTGAGGCAAACTGAGCTAACTACTAAAAGTTTCGTTGAAGTTCAAACAAATTATTTTTTCATAGACATTTGTTCGTTTCAGTATTTTTATACAAATTATACCATTAAGTTAAGAAATAATTTATGTTTTTATATCTACGAAAGGCGTACTTTTTAAAAATATGCAACACTATATAGGTTTCATAAAATAAAGCTATAAAATAATACGGCAGAATGACATTTGGTCATATGCCAGGTTACTATTAAAATAAAAAAGCTAGTATAAAAATATTTCTAATTTATTTTGTTTAACTATAGGAATGTCTAGCGAGTCAATTACTATAATAATAGTTCGAAATTTAATATTTAATGAGAAGTAATTAAATTCGTAGCGTAATTTATTACGTAAAATAATTCTCAATTTAAAAATATAAATTAATATCTTATAACTAATAAATTTCGTCACATGTTGCACGTCATTGTTAAAATCTGAGTGTTATTTCGCCACAAATTTCAACGAGCTTCATCTTTTTGTTCACAATTCTCGACAGCAACCATTAATTCGGTTTATAAGTAAGATGATATTGCATTGTTATGACAGGTTACTCAGTGTTATTCCTCACTGTCATATTTCGTCACAATTTTTCATTCATTTAAAAAGGTTTTTGATACAATCCTTCATATTATTTTACAGTTATAAACCGAAAGGAAATAAGATAATATGGAATGTATTGTACATATAATTTTTATATGGAATACATTTAATTTGTTATTTTTATCTTTAGCTTACTGTTACAAGGAGGTCACAGCTTCGATTCCGAGTCGAAATAACAATTTATTATTCATGTTTGTTTTGTCCGGGACCTATATCCATATCACTGTTTATTTATTTCTACTTTGTCAGAAATCAAATGAGTTAAAAAGTGTAAAACCACGTGGTACATTAAATACATTTAAAATATTCGTAAATTATATTTAATAATAAATGACGACAGTAAACAACGGACTTCGATAATGTGTATTTAAACATGTGACGAAAAAGACTATGTCAAAATCGTCATGGTCGAAAGCGAACAAACCCTTTAGGACGTAAAATGTGTTTGTGGATGATCTTGTTAAATAACAGTTATAAATGAACCTGGGACTGTTAGTACTTTAGGCTCATCTGTTATAAATGGTGTTGCCACTTCTTTGATGACCTTAATTCAACGTGTGTGGGCGAACTAAGGGTTGCGTTTTAAGATTACTTAAGATATCCCTTTTACTACAAATGCTCCTTTGCAGGTGTCTAATATGATTCTAATTTGGAGTGACGTGAAATTTACCAGGCGTATTACAATATTCCAGTTGTAATAGTGGTATATGGACTATTTAGACCTATGTAATAAAAATTTCTAATCTAAATATTGGTAATGCTCAGAGGCTCCCTAATAGCGAGTAACGGAACTATTTAGTACTGTCTTATTTATTCTAATTGAAATTAAAAAAAATGAATGTTACACACACACACACACACACACACACACACACACTGTCAAATAGTATACCCTGTCAATTTATTAGACGAGGTATATCGTCTTAAACCTCACTGTACAGACTTTAAGGCATTGTTCATATACCGAACTTAGTGTCTGGTAGAAAGTTCACAAAAACTACTACTTTAGTCTGAAGAGAAAAAGAGAAAGTATGATATCGCTTTCCTTGTTACGATCACCATTTCATTATGACAAGAAATATTTGTTTGGGGGTATATTTTACCCCAAAATTAAAGGTTATATGACTCATAAAGATGTATATTGTTATGTGTTTATGAGATAGCATTAACGGTTCATTAAAAGAGTTTATGTTGGTACTCCATATTTATGTACACTGTACCTTGCTGATTAAACAAGTATATAATGTTGGTACTTCTAATTAGACATTGCTATATAAAAATGTTAAGCCAATGAATAACAACGTATAAATTTAATTTTCAATTATTTTCAACTATTTCAATTAGCATAAGTACGGACCGAAAATTCTATTCTAACTTCTAAAAAGACGTTTTGCATCCGAGCAATTTTCTACGAGTTGTGTAACGTTTCCTTTTACGTTTTCCATTCTGTATCAAGTTATCGCTTTTTTATTTTGTATTAAATAATTGAGGCCTTCAGAAATGACGCTCAAGTAATGATCTCGAGAATCGCTCTTGAGTATGGATTCACTTCTTTTTCGGAATAAGTGACGTGCTTAAGTTAATACACTTAAGTAATAATCAACATTCGCCACTTAATCGTATGATTAGTCAATACAATTACTTATTTAAAAGAACTAACATAGCTTTTTCCTACGACAAGCCAAAATACAGGAAACATCTTGATAATAACTATCTTCAACTAACTAACTAACCAGTATTTTAATTTTTAATTTTGTTTTTTATGTTTGTGATTTTTTTTTCTCCCCTCTTCCTTACATCTATTTGGTTCTTGTTTTTTATTTATATGTATTTTTGTAATTTTATTAGAAGTGGAGCATCTATCCCTTTATCACCTTGAGCATGCCGTCCTATCCTATAATTAAAATTTCATTTAGTTTACATAATAGTAGTCCTTTTTATAATATGTAGTTATAATGTAATTTTGTGGGTAGGTGAATAAATAAATAAATAAAATAAATAAAGCAGATGTTCACTTATCAGACTACACTTAAGCTTCGTTTCAGAATACTGACTCGAGACTTATATTTACAAAACACAACTGAAGAAAAAAATACCTTAGATTAATTGTATGAAAATATTTTTCGTTGAATATATATGTATATTTAATATATACATGTATAGTATGTCGGAGCAAGTAGTACTGAAAGCTTTATATTAACAGTCTCAGTACGGAGTATATATGGAGTCTATAATACTGTAACCAAGCGGTTCTCAAACTTTTTTGGTGAAGGAAAAAGCCTTAATATAATTATAAAAAACTGATTTATATGTATTTATGAATAATCATATTGCAAAGTAACATTACGTAATATTTAGTTGGAATATTTAGACGTAACCTTATAATCTCCCTTTGGTAGGTATTTTTTGCAGTATTTTAGCCCTAGGGTTCCGCAGAACACACTTTGAGAATGGCTGCTGTAACCAGTGTTGCCACCCACAAGAAACTAAAACACAGCAGCTCACAAAAAAAAAACAGGAGAAAACAGTAAGAAAAGTAAAAAAAAAGATTTCATACTATCCTCATATAATTAAAACAATCACCTACTTTTATTAGTTACCAGGACTCACATACATTGTTATATAATAATATTGAACACAACCTAATAAAAAACAATTGCCTCATCTTCAGTATTTTCAGAATCATTTTTCTTTTTAAAATCATACATATTTTTGTTTAATTTCATGTACCTTTCTGTGGCTTCAAATAACAAGAGTAGATACTGTCATTTAGTGTCATTACGTTTTGTTTTATCATATAGGTGGCGCTGAACGCTAACTGAAAAACACTGGCTATAACGTTGAGATGATCGCGATCAGTGGGCTTATCACGAATTTTAGTCTGGCTTTCGAACCGAGTTCGCTTCAAGCGATTTGTATGGAAATTTGAGCAGCGCCACCGCGTGCGGATTTGGAACTACAATATTTTAGATACTTTTTGTTAATTTTCGAACGTCTCGATCTTTAGTTCATTTGATAGATTGCTGGTGCTCGTTAGTCGCTAGTAAAAATTCATGATCCCGATTGCTAACGGATCCGTTTTCCTTGTGATAGCTCGATTCGAAAGCCAGACTAAATTCGTGATAAGCCCACGGGTCAGTAGATGTTATTCATTTTATTTATACAGTACATACATAATAATATACATATAATATGTTATATATTATTTTATGAAAGTTTTGTTTGAAATTGTGTACGTTTCGTAGCGAATGCGTTCCCACAGGTCCGCGATAGCTATTCGTCGGATCCATTGTAACTTTTGCCTCACAATAAAATAGAACGTGACCAAGAATTTAAATGTTAACTTTTACGCCCTTCCGAATCAATTTAAAGACTGGAGCGTGATTCCCATTTTTCGACTATGGATTGCGTTGAAATTCTTGGGGGAAGGAATTTTATGTCAAATTATGCAATTAAAGCCTGTTGGTTGTAATTTGAAAATTTCGATTGTTTTTTTTTCTTCAAATTATAAACGAAATAATTTGTCTGAATATTTATTTGTAGACTGTTCTATATTCATTAATAAACATAGCTAAAATAACAAACAAAATATATTTTCAGTCAAGTTAATAAATATATTGAAGAAAACGCTAAAAACAATGTTATAACGCTTGTGTCATTAGCGCAACCAAATGCGACTCAGTCAGTCACTAGTTATCTCTTTGTATCTGCATTTAAATTCCTTAATTTTTATTACTCTACCCTCAATGCCTATAGTATAATAATATTGCGCACGGACATCTGTCTGTGGTAACAGTGGGCTTATCACGAATTTAGTCTGGCTTTCGAATCAAGCTGTCACAAGTAAAACGGATCCGTTAGCAATCGGGATCATGAATTTTTACTAACGACTAACGAGCACCAGCAATCTATCAAATGAACGAAAGATCGAGACGTTCGATAATTAACAAAAAGTATCTAAAATATTGTAATTCCAAATCCGCACGCGGTGGCGCTGCTCAAATTTCCATACAAATCGCTTGAAGCGAACTCGGTTCGAAAGCTAGACTAAAATTCGTGATAAGCCCACAGTTGTCTATGCTCATGGACCGCACTCTAGCTTAACATCAGGCGGAGTGTGGTTATATGCTGGGCTACCAATAAAAAAAAACTTTTTTAAATTTACATAATAATGAAATTAGACACGTGATTTTTTTATGACTTTGAATATTATGACAGTAATTCTAACTTCAGGTTCAGCTGGAGTAATTCTAACTTCAGGTTCAGCTGGAATGCTATCCTTATTTCTAACTTCAGGTTCAACTGGAATGCTATTCTTATTTCTAACTTCAGGTTCAGCTGGAATGCTATTCTTATTTCTAACTTCAGGTTCAGCTGGAATGCTATTCTTATTTCTAACTTCAGGTTCAGCTGGAATGCTATTCTTATTTCTAACTTCAGGTTCAGCTGGAATGCTATCCATATTTCTAACGCAATAATTAAATCAATGCATTCAAACCCACATAGGTTAGCCTTCGATTTCTTCTCGTCATATGCCTTTCCGAAATCTCGTAGTTTCTGACTATGCGTAAAAGCCTTAAGGTTCAACGTGATGTAAAGATTCTTGATTTGATTTGATTTGATAACAAGTATATACTATGTAAATGATATCGCATTTATTTTGATTATTTTTACCTTGTTGATTTTTTTTGTATTTTTATTATTTATTTGATATGGCATTGTAATTTATTGGAGTTGGGGGTTTTAATTTGTGTATATTACAGTTCCAAAAGCATCTTGTCAAATGTCAATATAAAAAAGTAATTTATATTCTATCAAAATATAGGGTAATTACGAACAGCGAATTGGCTATTTCGCCCAAAAACAGTAGAATCGGGCCGAGGCTGTTTATTGCAGGCCGAAATTGTCCGTACAACCATTTGAAAAGCTTTTTACATTTAAAACTACACTAATTAGTCGGCCATCTTTCTTTGATAGCAGAATGTTGAAGTTGAAAGCTTTTATACTAGTTGTAACTAATATATTTTATCTTTTGTTTACAATTGTGGGATTAATATTTGTTTTAATGTATTAATTTTATTACTTTGTTTAAGTTATAATATTTGATTTATACTAATCATGACGTTTTGAGTATCTGTTAATATTTGTCAAAATATAGAATGTGTGTTGCATTTTAAACAGCGCCACCTATACGCGAGTAGCGGCATCTACATGCATACTAAACATAATTATTATTTCTTGAATCAAGTTCAAAAAAAGGTAATAAAATATGTAAATCCCTAAAATTGAAATCTTATTTCTTTGTAGAAAAAATACTAAATCAATTTTTAAGAAACACATATAAAATTAATAAACCTACATAAATCTCTATAGAACACATTTTTAAAAACTTTATTTATTTTGTTAGCACAACAAATGAATATTTAACAGGATTAAAGCTCGGGGATTTTATTTTTCTTCAGCAAAAAAAAAAACAAAATGGCGATTAATTTATTTAATGTCTCCAATTCCTCTTTGACTTTTCTCTCTTTGGATAATCCCTTTTTACAACAGACGAATGGAAATGATTTGTATCGAGCTGGAGGAAGGATGAAACAATTAAAAAATACTGTTAAGTGTGAATTGTTTTTATGTAAACAAGTGTTCCGTAGATACATATAAACTTAATTACATATGTCAGCAACCAAATTCAATAATGTTGACTAAAGCTTTAAATATGAGTTAATTAAGTAATAATTGATACAATTAGTAATCATTTTAACGTGAGAGACATGCGGCGACCCCTATCGGCTGGAAGGGGTAGACGCATATATAAGGCAGTCTGGTCAAAACCACCAAACAGGAAGGTGTCATTTTGATGTGTGTTAATAATAATACTGAATTAAATAAAATGTGAGTATTGATATTTTGTATGTTTTTATTTAAATAACCCCTTTCGCCACGATACCTATTTAACTGCACTTTACACATATATATTTATTTATATATTTACCTTATCCTTTAAATCACGTCATCTCCAAATTAAATTTTCATATAATAAATAAAAAATAAAATAGTAAGAATATATTTTAAAAAAAACAACTGAACCCTAAAAATTAAATTCAACATTATTTATTATGCCAAGAGGTAAATACCGTCTGCAACTGACGCTAAACGAAGACAATAGAAGTGCAAGGGTTTTTTTACAATTAGCTATAAGGAACCCTAATGAGAATTCCGTGTACAGAATTTATTTTAAATGAATTTTATTTCGGAGTCAAAGTGCTATCTGTTTATGTTTATTAATTACTAGCAGTTGCCCGCGACTACGTCTGCGTAATAATGAAGATATAGAGTACTATGAAGTTTAATGATGTTTCATATTTCAGTCAACAGAAAATGCCTATCACACATCTGTCGTAAAATCCGTTCCTAGCTATCTACTAACTATAAATTACCTCCCTGTCAATTTTTTTTTGAAAATATTCTATAGCCTATGTTCATCAGGGATAATGTAGGATTCTTATGATGAAAGAATTTTTCAAATCGCTCCAGTAGTTTCTGAGTCTATTCAATACATACAAACAAACAATCAAATGTTTCCTCTTTATTATATTAGTATAGATTTTATATTAACACCCAACTTTATTTAAACCTAAGAAAAAACGTCGCAGGTTGGCTGGCTTCGTGCTGAGGACCAAACAGTGCTGTCACTCCACGAGCGCGCAGTGTTGGGAGCGCGGTATTCAGTAAGCATGGACGCCCCTCGCACTTGGCAGCTGAGGATACGACCTCTGAGGGCCGAAGACCGGGGTTGCTACATGTGTCAAATCAACACACAGCCAAACATGAAATGGCAGATTGGTTGTATTGATGTTTTTGGTTAGTACAATTTGACCTTTGTCTTAGATTAGGACCCAATTAATGTCCTATTTTGAGTACATTTATGCCATATTAAACAAATATTTATCTCAAAGGCAATCCTATCTATTTATAGACCACAATGTAACTTAACATGAGGTCAAAACATGTTTTTATACCTATATAAATGTGGCGGTCGATTCTACAGACCGAAAATACTTATTTAAGAAGATTTGAGATTTTGTCGTTTAGTCTGTCAGTGTCATCTTTCTTGTTTTTTTTTCTGTTCTTTTCATTGCCATAATGCATTGTGATTTTTATTATTCTTAATCCATGTTTTTCCGCAATATTATTTCACATAAGTTTCTCCAAATATCTAAACTACAATATCGCCAGGTCTTGTTAACATAGTCGAAACTAATATTATAGATTTTTTTTTTATATTTCTGAGATACTCAATACAACAACGAAGAATCCACACAAACAAACTATGCACAATAACAACTTTAAAATAGCGATTTTATAGATCCCACCATATTAATAGGACCAGTCAATAAAAAGTCTGGTCACAACCCTACTAATATTATAAATGTGAATGTGAGTTTGTTTGTTACTTTTTCACGCAACAACTACTTAACCGATCATCATTAAACTTTGTACACATATTTTTGGAGGTACTACAAGTAACATTGGATACTTTTTATTTAAAAAATTATATGTATTTTTTACCATAGTTTTGAACTGACTATAGTTTCAGCTGTTTGGAATCATATTGATTCATTTCTATTGAAATGATCTCTGATACTTATTTAATGACTTAAATGCGAGCGAAGCCGTTGGTAAAAGCTAGTGTGTAATATACGCCTGTGAGGAATTTTGTAGTGTACGAAGCTAACATGTCAGAATATGTGGACGCGTTTATAGAATTTTATACATAATTTTGTATTCTAAAAATAGTAGGTAGGACAAATATAAATGAAATACCGTACAATTGACAATGGAATCGTAATATTTTGCGAGTGACAAACAATTCCGTTCCCATAACAAAGACGCTCTAAATATTAAAAAGGTGTGCCTTCTAAGAACTTAAGTAAATTATGAAGGTAGGAAGAGAATTAGAAGTTTTAAGAGAATAATTCAGGCGTGAACATTTTCAAAAGAAAGTTCCAACGAACGATTTCATCAAACACTTATAATGGGTACAAATAAAAAGGAGAAAGTCGTAAGCTTATTAACGCGAGAAAGGGACAGACGCTATGTTTCAAAACATTCAAACAAAAGTTTCAAAACCCAATAACACGAAGACGTTTCTTGAAAGATAGATCGGTAAATATACTTTTATTTTTAAAGGAATATTTATATTGTTTTTGCTTAAAGAGAAGTTCTACCGATGTTTGTCGTTGTTCACGTTACAGAGGATGCCCTATTTTCAGATGGATAGCACAACTTCTATTTGCATTCGGTTTTATTTATCTGCACACATATATGAAATGAAAAGTTACTATGAATATTCATCTAATATATTTTAATAATAAATGTTATTTAAACCTTTATTGCACTTAAAAAGACGAACTTAATGCCTTTGAGCATTATCTATCAGTTAACCTCTAGGACCAGCAGAAAGGTTGCATTCTGAAGAAATAGGTACAGACCAAAAATAACATAAAAAATAACAAACGAGAAAAAAATAAAAAGAACCACATACACACATACAATAATTATAATAATGTACAGATAAATAAAGACACCAAGAAAAATAAAAAATAAAGACAAGACAATAAAATAATAAGAAATAATTATCTATTGGAGTGTAAAGTTTATAAACATGATTTACGTAATTTAAAATATTTATTACCTTTAATTGACTATTTTATAGAGATGTGCCGATTATGACTTTGGCCGACTAGCCGACTAGCCTATTAGTCGGTTGTAAATAAGCCGACTAGTCGGCCGACTAATCGGCCAAGCCGACTACGGTTTAGGGGATTCCCGTGACGCTTCGTTTACAGCTGATTCGCTGCAATTTCAGTCACTACTGACACGTGGACAAATATAAATAACAAAAAAAGTTTTTTGAGTTTTACAGCTCACTAGTTTGACGATAGTTTCAAATATTATCACGCAGTATTGCAATATATGTCATTAAATATTATGTTGATTTGTTTTTTAATTAAGATACTAATTTTGTTTGATAAATGTCATCAATATATTTTCTTTACAAGGAAGTAACACATACATTTTATTGAGAAATAGACACAAAGTAAGAAGCTGGATAGTCGGCGCTTTTTACCGATTAGTCGCCGACTAGTCGCCGACTACGATAGTGGCCGGATAGTCGGCTTCACCGACTAGTGGCCGAAATATCTAATATATTAAAAATCGCAAGGCCAAGACAAATCAATGCGAAGTATCGTTTACGAGTTTTCCGTAGTAAAGTTTTATCCTCTTCAAGAGTATCCTTAAAGCTGCCATAAGTACTAACTGAAATATAATATTTAAAATTAGAATTTAGTTAAATGGTCGCTAATTTATTTATTTATTTATTTATTTTTACAGTTGCTTTGTCAGATTATTTGACAGATGGATTGTCTCCACGAATGTGCTCCGTACAATTTGATAGTAACACTTTAAACCAAAGTATTACCACTTTCAAGCGGAACACCGTGACCTAGTCGCGTTTCGGAATTAGCTTGGAAGTAGGCGGGATAACGAGAGGAGTGTGCCCTGCTAATTTGGACAGAGCACATTCGTCTTCTCAAGCCGGTATAGTGGAGTCGAATTTTGCGCGCGGACATCTGTCTGTGGCAACAGTTGTCTATGCTCATGGATCGCACTCTAGCTTAACATCAGGCGGAGTGTGGTCACATGCTGGGCTATTATAAAAAAATGACTGTCCCATTATCACGTGTGTTAATATGTAGGCAATAAACAAATATTCTTAAACAGGTTTAGTATTTAACAAATGCAGGCCCTAAATTCGAGTAACTTCGTTTATGCAAATAAACGTCCAAGACTGCGATCATGCAGAAAAATATTCTTCCAAGACGATGATTTCATAAGTTTTTTTGAGTACTAAACTTCCAGAGTCTAGAGTTAAGGAAATATAATATCCCTGTAATATTAAGTATAGGATCATTATAAGCGAACACCATCTAGATCAGAGGTTCCCAAACTTTTTTCGTCTAACGCTCACTTGGAAAATCAGTTACTTTGTAGCTGCCCCCTTACCTTAAAACCTCAATAACATTAAGTCTCGCCTGGAGTTTAATTAACCACTTACCTTCTAGGGCTCCAGCGTCCGTCCACTAAGGGGGCATTATCGCCCACTTTGGGAAAGACTGATCTAGATTGTCATACTAGATTCATTCCACCCAATACCAAAACAAAATAAAACAAATGATAGTTTTTTTAATCCAGTACCACCAGATATCATCAATGACCAAACATCAGATGTATCAGTAAAAGAACAAGAGAACGCAACACTAAGATGCAGAGCGACTGGTCATCCCACACCTAAAATAACATGGAAAAGAGAAAACCATGAAGCTATTATGTTAAAAAAATTTGGCGGAAGAGAATTTTATAAAGGTATTTTTTAAACATATGCAGACTAGTAAATAAACCGTAGTCATCGATTAACCTTATTCTATATGATGACCATCATATCAATAATATACTATTACAACAATTAACTTTACACACACACACACACACGCACACGCGCACACGCACACGCACGCACACGCACACGCACGCACACGCACACGCATACGCATACGCACACGCATACGCATACGCACACGCACACATACACACGCACACACACATACAACGTACACTGAACTAACAAACGTACGATTGTCTTTTGTTATAGTTGAAACGTACATTGGTGATGTTCTTCCTCTATGGAAGGTTGATAGAAGACAAATGGGCTCTTTCCTCTGTATCGCATCGAACGATGTTCCACCGGCTGTTAGTAAACGAATTACGCTTAAAGTTAACTGTGAGTATGTGACCATTGATTTATATTTACATAGGACCTTTTAGAAACTAGAATTAAGAGAGATTACACGTTAGATGAATATCTTACTGATAAAAACGCTTGGACATAATCTATGTCATTTTATGTTTACCCTTAAGTATACACTAGGATGACAATGCCCCTATACAGCAGCTATTCTTCTACATCATAGTAGATTTATTATATATTATTATGACATTAGTATGTAAGTGGACAATGCCATGTATACAGCAGCTAAATCAAATTGATAATTATTAAATTTAAAAAATTATTTCATTTATATTTATATTTGTATTGACGAGTAAAAGCGCTCTATTGGAGCCCATTTGCTAAAAGTAAATAAATTTAAAAAAAAAAAATTATGTTAAAAAGAGACAATAACTACCACACATAAATGTCTACTTCACTATACTGGCTTCAGGGTATACACCTTCCACTTTGACAGGATAGACTACACAGGTTGTAAAAAGTGGTGATTTAAATTGGATTGATGATGGATGCTTGAATATTTAAAAACCAACTAAAACTAGTAATCAATTTGCAACATAATTTAGGATATAAATTCAACTGAATTGATAAACCGGTCGTCTAAGACCGTTGAAATCCGTAGTAGCGTGTGGTTGATTCTTCAGTCAGCCAACTAAAACTTGTGGTCTCATCGACTCTTTATAAATTGGAAAGACTTTTAATGCTATTATGGTAAATGGTTTGGAATGAATATTATAACGAATTTTAAAAAGCGCATTTCAAAGAGCAACAAATAATGAGGTAAATAAATTTACATTCCAAAATATCTATAACAGTCCAAATAGCTACCGGAAACTACATGACTTATGGCTGACGAACAAAAATAATTTATAACTATTAAACCAATAAAAAGTGGCTAATAATGGAACGTACAATTACTACTTACTAAAGGTCTTATATATACAAGAAATGGAAACGCGAATTTGGTCTCTGCGTAGTAAGTTTTAGCGAGCATGATCGTGTGGAAGTATTTCTAGTTGGTATCAAATGAAGAGTGTTCAATGAATTTCACGCTCAAACGAGCTTCCAGTGCCGAGATCAAGCGAGGTTTATCAGAACATTGCCTTTCGCCGACTAACCACATTCTTTATAACAAATCTGTATTTATCCACTGACGCGTTCTTCTTCGAAAATTCGTTCTTTTTCTAAACTTGTCACCAATACGCGGTTTTAAATGATTAACGCATTGAATTGGAACGTTTATAGCTTTTGATTTGGGAATATTTTTTTTTTAAATCAAATATATTGTTCGCGACCTTAGTCGTGAACTACTATGTCGATCCCATATAAACATTTACAAAATCCTTAACGCAAATACAAATACATACAAAATTACAACTATATACACAGAAAAACTAAATTCCTATGCCTTCACCACCTTATATATCAATTTCCACAAATATGACGCTTTCGATGGTCCAGGAAAAATAATTTTAAATTGTTTATATTGATTTTGATCAATTCCGCAGAACACACTTTGAGAATAGCTGCAGTAGACCAACAAAAAAGTATCCACTACGCTCTCAGTGCAAATGACGCTAGTTGGTCTAAAATTGATATTTTAATTTGTGGTTAGGGCAATACATAATTATTTACAATATATAAATTTGTAAAACGAAAACATTTATAACTCATAATCTACGAGATTTCGGAAAGGCATATGACGAGAATAACTCACAAGAAACTCGCCAATCGTAACATGTACATGTTAATATCGTATATAACCTATTAAAGGTACAATTCTTGCTTGGCTTTAAATTCCACTTTCGCCAATATTTCTCCCAAAAGAGAATCTTTATCGAAACCACAATGTGTGGTTACTGTCGCGTGAAATCACTTCTGATCCCTCATTTGTTTTACCTTTTTCTTTTATTTATATGTCATTGTATTTAATTCATCATCTCAATCGTATTTTCTCACCCTTTGTTTATTAAACCAGAAATTATTTCAAAAACCTAATGTTGATAACTTCAAGTGATAAAGTATTGACATGTAATATTTATTATATATCTGGGGGGCTACTCAGGCGCACTTCGGACGAAAATACGGACGTTTCCTACTCAGGAACACTAACGTAATCATTCACGAAATTACGGATTTGACAGCGACGTCACGACGAACAGGCCACACAATGCTTATTTTACGGGCTAATATGTCAAAATTCACGTAACCTACAGAAGTGAATGACGGCTGTATCACGAAACTTCGGATATGCCTGAGTAGCCCCTCTGCTCCCAAAGATACAGGTTGTCCTATTTTAGGGAATAGTGTTGAATTTTTTTTTTTGACTAATTATTTCATTACTACTACTAGTTTTTATGCATATTGCTAGTTACAGAAATCATATTAATTTTTAAGTGACGCATGTATAACAATAATGGAATTAATACCTATAAAATCGCAAATGATTCATTGTAAACTTGTATACATAAAGATAATTGCTAATAAGAATCAAATTAAGACACAAAATTACTAAAACTATTTTAAATTAGTTTAATTATGCTCGATCACAACCTGTAACTACCCTGCAAAAAATGACTTCCTTATTTTGATTATAATTTTCTTTTCCAAATATATAAAAAAAACGTATACAATCGTTTCACAAATCCCTACTAATATTATAAATGTGAATGTGACTTTGTTTGTTACGTTTTCACACAACAACTACTTAACCGATCATCATAAAACTTTGTACACATATTTTTGGAGGTACTAGAAATAACATAGGATACTTTTTATTTTAAAAAAAATATTTTTTACTATAGTTTCCAATTGTCTATATGTTGCGGCGGTTTATGCGGTAAGGAGGTGTAAGGAAAATCAGTCAAACCTGATGGTGATGTAGCTCGCTGATCTCCTCGGATTTTGAAGTGGACTGTATATTGCGCTGGTTTACACTATCTTCAAAGACTAGGCTTCAGGAAAGGACGCGGAAAGTAGGGGAGATAGAGGGTAGTTTATGCGTACGTGGGAGTTTGTAAGTGGTGCTGGTGGGTATGTGTATGTATGTGTTATTTGAATTCAAACCCAGCAGACGGCGCGACCACTATAGTTAGTATGACCTCTGATACTGATTTAATGACTTAAATGCGAGCGAAGCCGCGGGTAAAAGCTGGTTAATATTATAATAAAACTAATTATATCAATGATAAATGGCGGAATAATTTTCACAGTAAATAATCTAATTTTAGGTATATAAAATTGAATTATGAAGTAATAGATACAGTGGGCTTGGAAATTGCCGATCGGTTAAGTAATCAGGGGTCGTAGTGTTTGCCAAAGGTCAACGTTTGAATTGAATTTCCAATATATTTTTTATACATTTTACAAATTGTTTTTAAGCGAATTTATTTTAGTCAGAAGCCGAAATTATAATATATACATTTTTTTTTTTCAGAATAAATTTTTATAGTGTTAACATACTAAGTTTTGTTTAAATGTCACCCCTATAGTTTTGAAAATAAAATTATATTAAAAAAAATCGACCATGAGGATAGACTTTATCACTAACTAGCTTTTGCCAGCGGCTTCGCTCGCGTTAAGAAGTATTATTATTAATTAGGTATAGTTTTTGCGGCTTCATCATAGTAGCTCCAATCTTTAATATCAGTTCAATCAGTCGAAAATCTAATAAGTTTCATACAAACTTTCATCCCCTATTTTATCCCCTTGGGGGTAGAATTGATCAAAATCCTTTCTTAGCGGATGCCTACGTCATAACATCTACTTGCATGCCAAATTTCAGCCCGATCCGTCCAGTGGTTTGGGCTGTGCGTTGATAGATCACTAAGTCAGTCAGTCACCTTTGAGTTATATATATTTAAGATTTATGTTCAGTTGAAAAGTTTAATTGAATGTCTCTGTGTATAAATCCTTTAATAAGGATTAAACCCATACATCATTTAATTATTATATAGAACATTTTAAAAACAAAACAATCTGAAATTACATCAAAACCTCTTATAAAAAGGGTCTAATATAAAATAAATCCATAACAATGTGCGGTTACTCATGATAAAAAAAAGCGTAAAATTTTACTTATCCGGTTCTGTACCCGGTTTTCACTTACCCCGAAAATCAGCGATCCGTATTTCTACCCCCGCACGCCTCATTGTACCTCACTCGTGGATATTATTAACATCTCCTTTACCTCCAAATGTAAATCCTCTTTTATATAAAGGGATTATTGGTTTCAACAAGAGATCAAGCCTTTTATTAAATTTTTTCCCTTTCTCTTCTCTTTCTAATAATATTATTAAATTACTATTGCGTAGGTGCACGAATAGTCCGTCTCTATGGCGGAAAGTTTACCCGGGTTAGGAAGGTTAAACTTGCTCTTAAGGTTAGTATGTAGTAGTCATCAAAACCTTGGAAACCTTCAGGTATCACAGTAGGTATATATATATTGTTTTGTTTCTACACCTATTTTTGTTTACTAATACAGGTTGATCTAAAGGGATCACTGATTGCAAACACCTATTAAATAAATAAAAATATATTTATGATAGCGGTTCTCAAACTTTTTTGGCAAAGGAAAAAGCCTTAATATAATAATTATAAAAAACTGATTTATATGTATTGTTGATAATTTTGCAATATATTTTTATATTTATTTTATTTGAGTCCGAGTAAGGAAAAATGGACTTCTTCTTTTTCAGTGTTTTATTTCAGACTGACAGGCTTTGACAGTTGTACTTTTTACTAAACTTATTCTATTTTTTAATAATAAAAAGGAGATTGCAATCGCCAACATATGTATTTATGAATAATCATATTGCAATGTAATATTACGTAATATTTAGTTGGAATATTTAGATGTAACCTTATAATCTCCCTTTGGTAGGTATTTTTTGCAGTATTTTAGCCCTAGGGTTCCACAGAACACCACTTTGAGAATGGCTGATTTATGAAATAAAACAAATGAATGCACCAGTCCCTTACAATGATGACTAATACAATAATTTCTTTGTCAACAGTCCCACCAACAGTGACCGTCCCAAATCAGCTACTTGGTGCACCATTTAATACCGATGTTGTTCTAGAATGTACCGTGGAGGCCTATCCCAATACAATTAACTATTGGCTTAAGAACCGAGGCGAAATGTTACTTGACGGGTAAGTTTACGTGTCGACATGCAAACCGATTCGTGGCCCAACTTGATGCTAAATTCGCCTGGGATTAATTCACCTCGCGCCCGAGTTACTACATTTATTTTCTTATACATACAATACGATTCATATTTGATTCCTTGTTATTTTCTAATCTATAAAAATCTGTGAAAACAAATGGCATCTGGTACTTAATATTATTATAGATCTATTGTTGAAGTGAACAAGCCGCTATTACAGTTGCTATATATTATAGTCATAGTGTTCCAATAGGAATCTACTTATATCATACGATTCTATTTGTTTTATTGACCTCAGATATATTCTATTAGTGTCGAGTATTAGAGAAACAGCTCAACAAGAGGTTAAAAATACGAAAAAAATACCATTTTCAATGCAAAAAAATATTATTAATATTTTTAACTTAAACTATTTATTTTCGTTTTCTAGTCCAAAATACACGATAGAAGAGGAAAAAACATCATATCGTATTTCAATGAAGCTGATTATCAGAAGATTTTCAAATTTTGACATTGGTACTTATAATTGTGTTAGCACGAATTCGTTAGGCAAAGGAGAGGGGACCATAAGACTATATGGTAAGTTAGTTTAAGATAAAACTATATATCTCACAGTTAGTTCTTCAGCCTCTTGAGTTACTCTCTGCGTTGTTTACACTCGTTTCCTATAGAGGGCGCTTTATATTTGCTTCATAGATGGTTGTATATAAATAAATCAATAAAAACAACTTTATCTCGCATAGGCTCTTGCGCATAGTCAGAATTAATCCCTTACTAATATAAATGTGAAAGTGAGTTTGTTTGTTACCTTTTCACGCAATAACTACTTAACCCATCATCATGAAACTTTGTACACATAGTTTTGGAGGTTCTAGAAGTAACATAGGATACTTTTTATTAAAAAAATAAATATTTTTATTATTTTTGTTGGCTATCACAACCTCCTTTTGATTTTTATAAATTATATTAAGCTCTATAAAATATACGACTGTCAATGTTAACCAGTCCTAATAGAAACTGAAAAGCGAAAAATGAATTTTTCTTTTGCACGGACTCAAATATATAATATATTGCGAAATAGCAGCAATAATAGTTTCCAATTGACTATAGTTAGTATGATATCTGATACTTATTTAATGACTTAAATGCGAGCGGAGTCGGGGGTAAAAGCTAGTTAGTAAATAAAACTAATACTTTAGTATATAATCACACCTATATACACACAAACATCTCAGTCACACTAGTTTGTCATCAAAAGAATAATTCTGGTGTTCTTCAGTTCGCTGTAAAAACAATGATTTTTAATATACCTTTAAATACTTTTCATATTATTTTCGCTTTTGTTTCAGAAATAAAATTATATCCAAACTCGGAATCAACTGTTGATATTAACGTGGGAGGTGAGTCATAAATTTAATATACATTAACGTGTTTTCGTGTGACTTTTATAGCCATTTTATACTAAAATATTTTTATATATAATAATATATATTTTATTGACATTTTAGTGTATAATAATAATAAGTTCTAGTTTATTTAACTTTTGATATTTCAAGATACAAGATCTGTCATCCCCGACTACCTAACGTCGAATGTAACTAATTGTAAAATGATCAATTATATTATTATTGTGAATAATATGTATGTGTTCTTTTGTACCAGAAGTTGAAGGTGTTATTGAGAATAAAGACGAGGTTCTCGTGTGAAGTCGTGACGTTCATTGAACTTGTTTATGTTGATTCAGCTTATATACTAAAATTACAAGGCTTCTATTAAATTTAACTGTTATTGTCATTGTTCTAATGTTACATTAATCATTATACTTTATTGTTATTATGAAAGGTGTTGTGATGTCGGCATCCATTAACGTATGATTTATTAGTATATATTTATTAGTTTCAAACTGATGATCTTAAATCTAATATTACGTCTGTTGACATAATATAACTTGTGTGAAAATGATAATGCATCCACTGGCTATCCGCGGAGTCTGAGTTGACATTGCAGATTCATTTGTTTATCCCAGAACGAGACTAGATCACTTATTTTGTGTTACACTTAAAAGTGTGGTATAATAATAATAATAAATATAATAAAATGTGAGCCGTCACGGGACGCCTGGCAGATGTGAAATATCGAGTTTATTCAAGTCATATGCGTAAAAGACAAGATTACAACAGGAACTAATTATTGCTTAATGAAAAAAATTAAATACTATGAATTTTTTTTATAGAAAATGATGATTATTTATTTAAGAAACATTTATTTATATTAAATACAAAAATTAAAAATTCGAAAACTTCTTAAATGATATAGATTTCAGAAATAACTCGATAAAATAAACTCGTCGCCACGGCAAGCGTCGCCACACTGCACACTCTACTATATATATACTGTATATATACTATAGTATAGCGTGGCGACCCGTCGCCACGCCAACGATCCGGTTTATACCCGCGCCAATAGATGTTTCACATCAATAATATTCGTCATTTGTTTATTATATGTTTCAGGCTTAACTGAAGGAGCGGTGAATCAACATAATATTTATTTCAGTAATTCTTCAAATTCAATTAAAATAAATATATGTATAATTGTTATTATTATGTGGTTTCAAAAATTTGTCGAGAAATATTGTAAATTAATATAATATATTCAAAAGTAAAACTTGTATTTTATTTACATTTCCATATGAAAACAATATATATTTTAAGTAAACTCCCTCGACGAATACGAATTAAAATCTGGCATATGTACGTATACCCTTATCACATTCCTTATACCTCCGTCTGACCCAAAGAATGCTGTATTAAATCTAGGTTGGACTGAGCTTCGTTTAAACAAACGTTGAATAAAAAAAATATAGAAAACAAATAAGCATCGCAAAGGATTCCTATTTTGAAATATAGATAATTCAAATATTAGCTTGTACGCCGCTTTAGGCAAAAGATATACTGTGGGCTTATCACGAATTTAGTCTGACTTTCGAATCGAGCTGTTACAAGTAAAACGGATTCGTTAGCAATCGGGATCATGAATTTTTACTAACGACTAACGAGCACCAGCAATCTATCAAATGAACGAAAGATCGAGACGTTCGAAAATTAACAAAAAGTATCTAAAATATTGTAGTTCCAAATCCGCACGCGGTGGCGCTGCTCAAATTTCCATACAAATCGCTTGAAGCGAACTCGGTTCGAAAGCCAGACTAAAATTCGTGATAAGCCCACTGATCACGCCGGAAAGTATATTTATTAGTTAGATTTACTCGAACACAATATGTAACAATGTTGCATTAGGCAGTCGGTTTTCCGTCATGTTATGTATCAGAAAATAGTAACGCAAAACGAAACGCCGCAAAACGAGGACTACCTGTTTATGTGATATTATTTTACTTGTTTATTTTTTAGTATACGCAGGTATTAGCGAAATAGAAATTATATTTAGTGGAAATAAACTGTGAACCTAAATTATGTACATACTGCGTCTATACCACTTAAAACAATTGCATTGTTATACTAATATACTAATTAGTTATAGATTTGTCTTTGAACGTCATTAAATATTTGATATTGATTTTTAACTTTCTATAGAGAATGCACATCTCATAAAAAAACCGTACAGTATACAACCAACTTGGTCAATTACTTTCTGGCTGAAGTTGATAATAAGTTAACAGGTAGCATTTATAAGTAACAAAAATCAATTTCAGTAATTTTGTCACTGGATTAAAGCTTCTAAAGATATGAATATAAAGGGAGTTGCTTTTTGACATGAGGGTTTACGTGTGAATTAAAATTTTATTTTTTCTTATTGGGCTGTTGCCCGAATACTCAACATTGGCAGAATTGTCTTTAATAGATATCTGAGGCCATTAATAAAAGAAGAAGAAGAAGGAGGCTTCTAAACGTGGATATACCATTTTCTAGACCGACTGTACAATTGATAAAAAGTTGCCTGTAATTTATTAAAATGTATGAAAAAAGTCTTTTACACATTTTTTGTATGTAATATCAACCGTAGACGTCAAAGTTCTAAAAATAAAACAAGATAATATTATGTTTTTTTTTTAAATTAAAATATAAAAAAACAAAAGACAAACTTATCTCTTTACAAATGACAAATAGCTAATATTAAAATTGAGAATTTCTCATTTTCCATTCGAATGACTTTACTAACTTTATTTTTATAAATATATATTTATAAATACCAATTTATGAGTAATAATTTTTGTTTTATTAAGAGCTAAACACTGCAAACGGCCTACTATGACACTTTGATTCTCAAAAAAATTATTATTTTACTACCCTACGTTTATAAATATTTAACTAACATAGTATTTAAATAGATACTTATATTATAATACATCTCGAATTCAATCACCTTATCCTATCAGAACAGATATCAATCAATGCTAAAAATCTTAAAAACATACAAGGAATCTTTCTTAGGGCCAGGGCGTTTTCCAGTCAGGAACACTTATAGGCAAGTAATCATTCACGAAATTACGAATGTGCCAAACGTGACACAAGTTTTGATTTAGATTCACGCTGATTCGAAGGACCTTATGCTCTTTTCCCGTCACTCCTGTTCAATGTGAGAACAACCACTCACCTTTATCAAATCTCCTCCAGCACGTAAAAGGCACCACACAAAACAGTATTTGCTTGCTATGATTTTTTCTTATTTGGTTTTTCTCATTACGACGTGACAATGACACAACACAATCCTGACACCAAGCGCGGCCAACTCGATTTTGCGTTGAGGCGCGACCAACTAGATTTGAAGTTCGCGCGCAGAACGGGCTGCGCTGATGCGCGGTGTGGGCCAAATTGGCGCCAGATTAAGACACGACTCCAGCTCGCGGCTGCCCCACACCGAACAGAGCGAACCAGGATCGAACATTCCCCCCACCGAAACCAGCGTGATGGTTTCTTACATAAGGAATTTAAAAAAGAGAGGGAATAAAAAAGATTTAAACTTAGATATATGTATATGGGCTACGAGCTCAACAAACAAAATATATGACAAGTCTTTAAGAAAAGAAAAACATTAACTTTAAAAATTAAATCTAGACCTTATAATAAACTTAATAATAATAAGATAATGCAAATAATAAATTAAAGCTTTTCTGAGTTCGAATGGTAACACAACGGACGATACCGTCTTTACCAGGATGAATTTTTACAACTCTGGCGAGTGCCAGTTACATGAAGTGGTTTGATCATTTTTAACCAACACCAAATCTCCGACCTTAAGATTAGGAGGAGAAGTGAACCACTTTGCAAAGTATTTAAGTATTCACATCATTTCCTCCAAAACTGTTGAGAACAGTGTTGTAAATATTGCCAACGTGACAAGTGAGAAGTAGGTAATTCCTGGATACAGTATTCTGGCACCGCAGTTAAATGTCTACCAATTAAAAAATGACCAGGCGTCAAAGCGTCAAACTCAGATGGATCACTCGATAATGAACTTAAAGGACGAGAATTCATTATCGCTTCGATTTTGCAAAAGACTGTGGAGAGTTCCTCGAACGTCAAGGCCTTTTCTCCGACAGCACGCACAAGATGATATTTCGCGGATTTGATGCCCGCTTACCAGAGACCACCCCATCGATGGTGCACTAGGAGGATTAAATTTCCAAGTGATTTGTCTCTCCGCGCAACCTCCTATTAACTCAGTCTGGAATTTATTATCTTTAAATGTTTTTTGTATTTCAGTCAAATGTTTACCAGCCGCAATGAAATTAGTTCCGCAATCGGAGTAAAGACACGTGCATAAACCGCGTCTTGCGACAAATCTGTCTAAAGTGGCTAGAAAGCAATCAGCTGATAGTGAAGTGACGACTTCTAAATGAACGGCTTTAGTAGAAAAACAAATAAAAAGACATAAGTAAGCCTTGTCTACTTTTGCGTTACGACGCAGACTTTGTTTAATAAAAAATGGTCCGCCTAGATCGACCCCCACATGCTCAAAAACACGGTTTGGTAGAAGTCGGCTAGGAGGTAACGCTGCCATTTCAGGTTGAATCGAAGGAGGTTTAGCTTTAAAACAAACCATACATTTGGATAGGATAGATCTAATAACGCTACGAGCGCATAGTATCCAAA
>JAPWLS010001205.1:0-37421 GCA_028551675.1 Tineola bisselliella | reverse complement strand
TTCTTAGTTTATTATTAATAATTAAAAGCAAACGTAGCTGATCTGTAATATATATTTATTCATATAAACAGCCGGTATTGATACTGTACATTAGCCTCGACTGAAACGCTCTACTTATACAATACAAATGATTTTAACACTAGGTTTACGGGACGCGTCAATTTGACACATTTTGATTTTTATCAGAGAATTACCAAAAACTATTTAAATTTTTATTTTATCTCTTTGTATGACTTTTATTCATTGATCGAGGGAATTATATATTGAAGTCTATTTTCTTTAAAAGTGTTGAATTACTGAACTTGTCTATGTGGTATACCTATCTCTACGATATGCGTCAAATTGACGCGTTTTAGTAGAAGTAGTTATATAGAAAACGTCCATAAACCTAGTGTTAAGCGTGATGCTTTCACAAATTGAAGTGAGTATCGTAAAACACAGAGTAAGCTAGCAGTTTAATTGGAACTAATTGCGTTGGCATTACTGCTAACGTTACATTATTTGTATGCTATAATATCGCCAATTAAATCCCATAAAGGTAAAGTAGCTTATTATTAACCACTTGTAGACTATATTTATTTAAATCTTAATATAAAATAGTAAAAAAATAAACGATTTTTTTTATTAGAAGTGTAGTATCTATCCCTTTATCACCTTGAGCATGCCGTCCTATCCTATAATTAAAATTTCATTTAGTTTATATAATAGTAGTCCTTTTTATAATATGTAGTTTTAATGTAATTTTGTAGGTAGGCTTTATGAATAAATAAATAAAATAAATAGATATTGAATTTATGGGATTGTATAGTTCTTGTTTTGATGTCCATAGCAAATTATAATGTCAGAGAAATAACTACACGCTTATTACTTTCATGCTTTTCACGTTTTCCTACCAACCAATGAACTTGACTTTCAGAGTATGGCAAGTGTTCAATTAACTAGATAAATAAACGTGTCCAAATAATATTGTATCATGTAAACACATAAATTTTCTTCGACACGACATTTAGAGCTCGTAGTTATAAAAATAAGGGGTTATTCATATTTAATTATTCATTTTGACATACACAAACAAACAGTTAACAAACCATAACATGAAAGTAACAACTACACTAGACTAGAGAAATAAAGCTAAGTTTGGTAACCTAATATTGTGTTAGACATCTGAAGAAAACTATATACATTATGATTAAATACGAATGCCAGTCTGCTGCTCGAACATAGAGTGTTACAGGAAAGCCAAGTGCAAAATAGACTTGAGCTTCTTAGGCTTCAAGTGGAACAAATCAAGATATGTGATGTCACTTTTTTTTATTGAAAATTGTATTTAAATATGTTTTAAGACTATTTGCAGAACATATTTTTATCTAAATTGAATCATTTTATATGCAATGCTATAGTGTTTTTATTAAATTATAAATACATTGAATTTAAACCTTCTTAAAATACAAAAGAAGATATGTAGCCAACAAAAATTACTATATATATTATTGTATAGTATAATATATGAATTATGAGTATTAAGTAATAAGTAGTGTCTGAATGTAGTAATAAATGGAGTATCTATTCATATATAGCAGCGGTTCTCAAACTTTTTTGGCGAAGAAAAAAGCCTTAATATAATTATAAAAAACTGATTTATATGTATTTATGAATAATCATATTGCAATGTAATATTTAGTTGGAAAATTTAGATGTAACCTTATAATCTCCCTTTGGTAGGTATTTTTTGCAGTATTTTAGCCCTAGGGTTCCGCGGAACACCACTTTGAGAATGGCTGATATATAGTGTTTATTCATAAATGGTTCTCAAGTATTTTAAAATATTGAAGATATGAATTTTGTATGTTAGTATAGGTTCACTTACCCTATTTTAATACAAACGTTACACAGAAAGACGCTCGTTATCGCTTTTAAAATTATTCTAAAAGACTTTTGTAACGTTAAAAATAGATTACAATAATTAATTACATTAATTTAAAAAAGAATCTTGTGATTTGATTAACAATGATTTTGATTATTCATTCGTACTCATGATATTTCTATTTACATAATTGCCGATAATTATTAATGAAATTGTATCTTTCGAAGCTTTCGTTGATTATATATAATGTTAATTAAGGTAAATGATTTTGTAGTTTATTTATTGTAAAAAGGAAATTAATGGTGTGCTCGAATGCACGTACTATATATTATGTACTAGCTGACCCGGCGAACTTTGTTCCGCCTTATAAGCAATAAATAAACAGATTTTGGATTTGATTAAGTTCAATTTTTTATTACGAAAAACAAATAAAAAATTCAGGAATTTTAATGATTCTTTATTATTCATGTATTTTGTTGCATTGGTTGCACTCTTTAGTTAACCACCTTGGGATACACGACTTTTTTTGTTTTATTATCAGGTGCAAGAACAAACAACGCAGATGGTCTTCCGATCCGTGAACATGCCACATATGAAATAAAAATATGCCACACACCATGGGAAACACATGGATTTTTCAGATTCAGGCCACAAACTTTCAAAGATTGGCCCTGTGATTTGTATTTGTTTAGTTGTCATTTCCGTTTTGTTATTCCATCTCAGATACGTTTTTGGTATATCACGTTATATAATGACTTTTGTTGCATTATGAATAAAATATAAATGCAGTTTTAACATGAAAAGCTGTTTATTTTCAATCACAATGACATAATTGGCAATAGTATTTTAAGCCTAGAATATTAATTATGTAACATTACTCCTCCTGAAAGCTCAATATCCGAAACGCGCAGGAGGTTTACGTCGTTGTGTGGAACAACGTGGTTCCTCGTTTAATGCTGCAGACGTTGAGGGTTGAGGCTCCCGTTGTTCAAGATTCTACTGTTGAGCGTTAGGAGACCCAGCTGATTTGTCTCCGTGTCCATCTGATAAACTTTGTTGTGTGATTTGAGTTGATGCACCAAGTTGATAAGTCATCGCGTCCGGTAAAACATGATCATTGACGTCACCCCAACCTCGTTTTGATCCACGACTATAATAGGAATAACTCTTCGGCTTCTTGTTGTTACTCACAGTATCGTTTTTCGTTTCCAAACTGTTATCGTTACGAATGACATCCTTATCATCGTTGTTCTCATCGTTAGTTTCCCTTCGCCTAAGTTGATCAGAGTGTTTCCGTTTGATTACTCCATTGTTCATTTCAACTTGATAGGAGTAAGGCCCGGTGCGTTTTGATGTATTCCCTGGTTCAGAGCCTTTTCCTATAGATTTGTTAACCCAGACCATGTCTCCAATCGAATATTCTGGCGGAATAGTTTCTTTAACTGATGGCTTGAGTTCCTGGAATGACCCAGCTCTTTCAAGATCTTCCTTAACACTTGACTTAAGAAGATCAAGCGTAGTGCGCATTTATCTTCCAAACAACATTTCACTTAGTTGATATCATTACCTTAGTTGGCGAATCTTTTTTATTCACTGGATACGTTTGGTTGCTTTCATTGTCGCTAGATTCGCTAGACGTGTTGTGTCGTGCTAGGCGTCTCGTTTGAAACTATTTATGCATTGCTTTGCCGCTACTAATGCACACTTTTGAGAAGTGGTTGTTCTTCCCGCATAACCTACAGCGTTTGCCTCTGGCTGGACATTCCTCTAAATTATCGTGATAGTCTCCAAGAGTGTAGTTGTAAAAAAAACGGATAGATTGTTTCACTTTCTTCCCGATGTCTTTTTACAAAACACACTTTTTCCGAGAGTACGTACGTTTTCTTGCCATAATAATTGTTCAATGCAATAATCCCAATCTTCATTGTAGGGGTTGAAAACATCGAAGTTAAACTTGCTGATCGACATCGTTATTTGCATTATGAATAAAATATAAATGCAGTTTTAACATGAAAAGCTGTTTATTTTCAACCACAATGACATAAGTGACAATTGTATTTTAATTATGTAACAATTTTTATTCCCTTTGACGTATTATGTCACGCCACACGGGAACACAGTCGAACGGGATAAAAAGTATCCTAAAGCCTTCCCCCGGCCCTAAGCTACCTCCCCACCAATTTTCAGCCAAATCGGTTCGGCCGTTCTCGAGTTATAATTAGTGTAACTAACACAACTTCCTTTTATATATAGTACCTGGTTGACCGAGCTTGGCTCGGTTTTTTGTTTTTGTAACCTCAAATCAAACACCTCTTCTTTGCTTTCCGCGCAAGAAATACGAGGAATTCCGCAATCTACTGAGGAGTAGAAAAACCATAATAGAGACGGACGGCGAGTTGCTATCAAATATGAACACGTTCGTCAATGTAAAGCTTCAGAAAATATCCTAGAAAAATCTCAAAGAAATAATAGCATCGCTGAAAGACAAAATAGCAGTATTTATGAACGGATTAATTTCTAGCATCAGAAAGCTCCATCTAGTATCGAGTAGAAAGAGTTTTTGGGAAGCGCTGGATACTTTATTGAGCAAAAGAAAGTGATATTGTTTAATTAGGTATATTTGCTTCTTAAGTAAGTTTCTATTTTTTGCTTTGACAAACGTCATCAACAAAACCGTTGCCAAGAGAGATAGGCTGCCCTACACTACTCTCCCCCTAATGAAAATCTCACAATTTTTTTTGGCCTTTTCCTAACGGAAGAGTCATCCGTGTATGCCGGTGAAAGTCTTATGTCCCCGAGAAATGACTGGATGTGGGCCGGTATACGCAGGAGTCAACGGTGGCTTGAAGATGTCGGTGCTGGTGTTGGGTTTCACGAGTAGTAGCATCTCTTATAGTAATTTTGATGGTTTCGTGTCACCCAATTCCATTCTTCCTAATAATTTTTTGATTTTCTGCTCGTCTGTCGCTGAGCATCTCTTTATCAGCGCTTCTTTGAGACTTTCATATGTAGGTGTTTGTGGGGGCCTTAATAGGTCTGCTACTTCTCGCATGGTCTCATTGTCTAGCGAAGTGATGAGGTAATTGTACCTGGTTTTGTCCGCTCTGACGTTTGAAAGTTGAAATTGAGCTTCTATTTGTAAGAACCATAGATCTGGATCGGCTCTCCAAAACGGTGGCAATTTCAATGTGATTTTGGAGACGCCGCTAATTTGTTCATCTTGTGCTTGTGTGGTTGACATCACATCGGGGTCACCAAATTTGGGAAGCGCTGGATACTTTATTGAGCAAAACAAAGTGATATTGTTTAATTAGGAATATTTGCTTCTTAAGTATGTTTGAATTTTTTTGCTTTGACAAACGTCATCAACAAAACCGTTGCCAAGAGACATGCCCATCCTATATCTTGGGAACCAAGCTTTTCTCGGGCCTGGAACCTTGATAATTCGATTCCGTGGGCCAAAAAACCCCTAATCTATAACTTTCATGAAAATCGTTGGAGCCGTTTCCGAGATCCTGATTACACATAAATATATAAATAAATATATATATAAATATACAAGAATTGCTCGTTTAAATAGTAAGATAGATATAGGTACTATGTACTTAGGTACAAGTTTTATTTGCATTAATTGAGTTACATTTTAAAAGATGCCTAATTTAAAGCTAACCAAGAATGTACCTACTAATACTAACATTATACTGTGATGATTGGCGAGCTTATTGTGATTTCTTCTCGTCATATGCCTTTTCAAAGTCACCATAGATTCAGGCTATGCGCAAGATCCAAAATAACTTAGGTATAATAAATAATTTTTATTTTCATTTGGTAGGTTTTATAAATATACTACCAGTGACCCACGACTTCACTCGTGTTTTTTTTTATATCAAATTATTATGTTATAAATATAAATATCAGTTGGATTGATTTCCAGTACAGATGAAGAACTTTTTAAAATACTTAATTTATAATTTAAAAAAAAATGAATATTGCTTTCGTATGATTCAAGAATTTCCACTAATTATTCATTGTGAAAATCATCCGTATACTAACTAACTATAACTTATTGCAATAAATTGCCTATATTTTTTAATATCGAAATGTGTTGAGGAACTCTCTTCCCGCGAAAGTATTTAGTTGTCAGTTCTGTCGTTAACAAACACTTTTATTAGCCGCTATCTACGCCCATATCTTACAAACTGATAACTTCTAAGATTACCGCTTTGAAGCATGTACTAATAACTGGTATTGAGGAAAATCTACCTTCTTTTGCAGGCAATATGCAAGTAGAGAGTAATTTTTAACTGTTAAGAAGATTTTTGTCCTGAAGTTTTTGGGTTTCGAGTTATCTTGAAAATATATTAAATGTATTTTATTGTATTTTTTTGACTCTGACGTCAATAACATAGATCCACGAGCTATCCCACACTATCACAGTCTGCAAGCAAAAGTCGCCTTCACTATGCCGGCTTGAAGATACAGTACATGTGGTTGATGATGTTGATAAGACAAATGTTAGAACTCTCTAAAAGGTCGTTTATTTTATTTCTTTATTTATATGCTACGCCATTGATATATCACTAATAGATCATCCAGTAGAAATCAGAACAATTATCCGTCCTGTGTGATAAGTCATTCAAGGTGTATTCAACTAGTAATACAATTAGTCCGTGCTTTAAATACAACAAGAAATGAAATGTCAGCAATTTTAGTTTCGACATGAAGTTGTTACTGAGGAATTTTTATTAAATCGTAAAACAGTCTCTGTGCGTGACATACGAATGTATATCTTTTTCATGATAATTGCGTAGTAAAAATGTCCATGACCCGACATATGTACACCTTTGGCAGTAGATTCATGGGCAAGACGCACGTCAAACTTGTCTAAGGTTTGCGTGACGAGGTCAATAGGCCTTCAAGCTCATGCTATCTCCAAGGTTATTGTGCTAAGATGCTATTGTTTTTTTTGGAGTCACCAAGCTAGAACAGGCTGTCTATCAATAAAGTGGACTGATGACCTGTTAAAAATTGCTAAAAACGGTCGCTAATAATTACTCAGACCTAATATTTATACCAGACAAAAGTATATAGTACAAATTAATATTTTAATAATCCTTTATTGCTTTAAGAGTAGGTACAGTAATACCTCGCTTTACGCGACTTCGTTATGCGCGATTTCACTATAACGCGAAATTCAAATTTCGCGCTCAATTGCCCCGCATTACGCGAAAGAGTGCGTATAAACATAATGTAGTCATCAACTTCTCTACAGTCGCGGGAATTTCAGTTTTTTCCGGAACGTATCCCTCGCGTAAAGCGGGGTATTACTGTATTACAAAGCACATACAAAACACGACTTAGAGTAATTGGCGATCTTATCACTAAAAGTAATTTCTTCCAAACGACCAATTGTTATCGAACAGAAAATTAGGATGATACATAAATATTAGTATACTAAGTACATAAATATATATATACTATACATATTAACATATTTATATAAATTTAATATATATAGATATTATTATGAATAACTACATATATTTGAACTAGGACAACATGAACATGTAATCACCAAACCGAAAACAATTATATATATATTTTCGAAAGTAAATCGAATTCGGAATATTATTGTAACATTCTAGAGCAGTGTTTCCCAACCTTTTTTGTGCCATGCCCCACCTTAGTCTTTCTAAAATTCTTATGCCCTCCTTATGTAACCAAACACCCAATTGATATTTTAGTCTCGTCAAGCGAAATTATACCTAATTGAAAATTTGCTTTTTTTTGGCACCGAAATCTAGTATTGCATTTAAATGGTCCGAAGCTAAACTCGTGTCTAGTCCATTTTCGAATTACCCCCTTTTGGGAACACTGTTTTAGAGTGCTAACTACACTTCATATTAGAACTAATGGAAAAGATAAATGGAACAGATTTATCTTGTGAAAATGGATGACAAGTCGAAAGGGTCAGCTGAGAAGCACTTTTAACGGAGGCTCTGTAGATGAGAGGAGTAATAGATGTAGTCGAGGTAAGAGTAAGAAGCAGAGAGAGAAGGAGACGTTTCATATCCTTTTACTTGCAGCAATTTGGGAGTTCAAAATATATAAATATACGATAGATATTCGTCTCGTCCTATTAACTTTTAGTCGGAATATTAAAAATAAACTTCACCAATTGTTTCTGAGATACAATAACGAAGGTTCTACACAAACTATGTACAATAAAAATAATTTAAATCGCTGTACAATTGAAATTTTGTAGAACCTAGCATGTTAATAAGCATATTAAGCTCGTCTATGTGAAAAAAATACGATTTATTTATTTTAATATTATAGGATACGGCGATATATAGTGGTAAGTGTATGTGTTTCAAATTGTACGTGTGTGTACGTGTATTATATTAGAACTGAAAAAAAGCTTCAATCAAATTGATTGAACTATCTCAATTTTATCAAGTCGTGTATATAATGAATTCATTAAATTAATTTCCCGTTTTTATCTTGGCTTTTATCGATAATAAAATCACATTAATGTTGCGCAATTAACTAAATATATTCACGGTTTTTATCTCAACTTTTGGAGGTAGACACGACTTTACTTTAGAGTATATACTACTAGCTTTTATCCACAGCTTCACTCGCATTTAAGTCATACTAACTATAGTCAATTGGAAACTATAGTAAAAATAAATATATTTTTTTTAAATAAAAAGTATCCTATGTTACTTGTAGTACCTCCAAAAATATGTGTACAAAGTTTCATGATGATCGGTTAAGTAGTTGTTGCGTGAAAACGTAACAAACAAACTCACACTTCACATTTATAATATTAGTAGGGATTATTTAAAGATTTTTATGTTTTACTTATAAAATATATTTAAAAAGAAATATATATATATATAATTTACATTAAACATTTTATATATAAAAATACTTAATGATAAAATAATAGTACCTGACCCCGTAGGAGTTGGTTTAAGATGCGGGAGTCTGGACTTGTCATTCTATACGTGACATGTCAGAGAACATACACTACTCTGCACAGAACCATGATATCGTTTATAATGAAAACACAGATTAATTATATGAGACATTTGATGTGGTCGCACAGTGTGAGCGCGAGATCGCTGGAGTTGCAGCGTGGAGCCCGACGTGCGCCTCCGAAGGCGGTGGCAGATGAACTGAGGGGCGGGTCAGAGGCCGCGCGCGCAAATTTCATACAGCCTCCGAGGGCTATATTAAGGCTCAAAAAGAATTACAAAAAATTCACTTAATTGAGATAAATTAAATAAATATAACGTACGTAAAATATTGACAACACCATCACAAGGCACTCAAACCCATTATATGTTTTTTTAAATTCATATTTAAATTTGGAATTATTTTTAAAATTAGTTATGTTAATTGGTAATTCATTATAGAACTGCGCTCCTTCCACCATAACACTTCTTTTTCCATAGCTAGTTCTAGCACCTAGGATTTTTATCTGATCTTTACTTCGTGTGTTGAATTTATGTGTTTTTTTTGTTAAATTTAATTTTTGTAATAATTTGATTGAATATGAATTTTCTTATAAGAATTGTGTATATACTTTTAATTGTAGTTAAAAAAATATGATTACATTTGATTGCTTTTTTTTAGAATTTAATTTTGTAATTCATTTATTAATTAATAATTAATTCATTCTTTTAATTTTCTATTATTTTCTTTAATAATAATTGTTTTACACCTTCCTTCATTAAATAGCACGAAGTTTTCCGATTGTATTCGAATCATCACAATGTGTTTTTTTAAAAATAATCTTTTGTTTTTATATTGTGTTCCTTTTTTAAATATTAAAACATGTAACACTTTTTGACATTCCCAGTTTGCGTATATGTTTTTGATTTCGACGCCTTCGATGGAATTTGCCAGCAATACATTGTAACACAGAAGGTATTTACCAAACGTCGTATATATCAATAAATCAAGCCTTACGTAGTGCCTATGTATACATAGATGTTGGTACACTCGTAAATCTTCAGTAGACTAACTTAGAATGCTTGTGGCGGAGTGCAATGTATCTATTCGAAGTAGGACATCTAAGGATGAGCTTCTTGACAGTGTTCGATGTGTACTTGAATTTCTACATTTCAAAATGTAACTTTTTACTGTATTTTTATCCTAAAACATACATCATATACATCCTAGTATTTTTTGTTTTCCCCTTAAATCTCTGTTTGGTTCTTGTTTTATTTTATTACTAGCTGTTGCCAGCAACTTCGTTCGCGTAGTACTAAAGATGTAAAGTACTATGAAGTTTAATGATGTTTCATATTTCAGTCAACAGAAATTGCCTATCACACCCCTATCGCAAAATCCTTTCTTAGAGATGTCTACTAACTACCTCTCTGCCAAATTTTTTCCTATAATTTATACAGCCTATATTGATCAGTGATAATGTAGCATTCAAACTGTGAAAGAATTTTTGAAATCGGTCGAGTAGTTTTTGAGCCAGTTCGTCACAAACATACACACATACAAATCTTTCCTCTTTATAATATTAGTATAGATGTAACGTCTAAATTATGTATTTTTGTTAGAAGTCTAGTATCTATCCCTTTATCACCTTGAGCATGCCGTCCTATCCTATAATTAAAATTCATTTAGTTTGTATAATAGTAGTTCTTTTATAATATGTAGTACTAATGTTACTTTGTAGGTAGGCTTTATAAATAAATAATAATAATATAAGGCTGATATACGTAAATATAATTAACTCTAGTGAGGTTATGAATATCTGAAAAAGTAGAAGGAATTTTCAAGCGAAATACGTAAGATTATATTAAAATATCGCCTACACAAATATGATTAGTGTTTCATGAAAAATTTCAGGATGTGGGCGTTGGTTTTCCTGAAGCAATTGAAGTTGAGTGAACTTTCAGCGGTGTTTAATAAATATCTCATCATCATAGCGAAGTAATCGTGTGGTTTATTAGTGTAAAACTATATATACGATGTAGCTAAACCCGTAATATGCTATTTACAATGTAATACAACTAAAAATATAAACAAGCCTTATACATCCCCATTCGCTAATGCCTTGCGTTCGTCTTTTCTTTTATTCAAATTCTAAATTTAAAAATGACAATTCTATTTATAAAAATATTAACATCTCCGCCGCAACCTCTTTTCTGTCGACGACATTCATATATGTGTAAATCAAGTTAAAAAAGCTCCAAAAATACTCAATCCACTCAGTTTTTCAGGTTTTACAAATATTCGATATTTGATTAAAATTCAAATATTTGTGTCTGCGTATTTTTGATGTGAGTATATAAAAATGTTTGATTGCAATTAGGAATATAAAATACTTTTAATAAAAAACACGAGTGAGATATAATTTAGTTTTTTTCTTCATTTATTTTATATCGGATAATGTAACTAATTTAAATGGTTTTATACTGGCTGTAAATTTTGTCGAAATGTCGTATTTTGAACATGAATTATAAACGTTATGTTATAAGCCGTATAATTATATATACCTACTTGTTTTATTATATAAATATTGTAAAGTGGAGTGGCAATTTCTAACTCTCAATTGGATTCGTATTTGACTACAGTAATACCCCGCTTTACACGACCCTGTTATGCGCGGTTTCACTATTCAAATTTTGCGCTAAATTGCCCCGTATTACGCGAAAGAGTGCGTATAAACATAATGTAGTCATCAACTTCTCTATGGTCGCGGGAATTTCAATTAACGCGATTTTTTATTATAACATATGCCTCGCGTAAAGCGGGGCATTACTGTATATTAACTTACAAAATTTATAGGAAGAATTAATCAAGACAGTGTGGAACAAATGAAAACAAGTCTGTCTTGAGGATAATTTTTTTTTATATTTATTTTTTAAGCACAGTCACTTGCATGGTCTTACAGCCAATTCCAATACACAAGGCAAAGAGGAGTCAAATACAAAAGATACACAATAATATTAATATTTTTATTTTATTTTAATATATTTACTTTTAGTAAATGGGCTCCAATAGAGCGCTTTTACTCGTCAATACATATACAAATATAAATATAAATGAAATAAATTCATTAATTTAATAATTATCAATTTGATTCAGCTGCTGTATACTGGCATTGTCCACTTACATACTAATGTCATAATAATATATAATAAATATACTATGACGTAGAAAGATAGCTGCTGTATAGGGACATTGTCATCCTATTGTATACCTAAGTGACATATGTAGATTATGTCCAAGCTTTTTTTTATCAGTAAGATATTCATCTGACGTAAAAAACTTAATAACTAAACAAATTCACATTTTACAATACATCGACCTTTTCGCAGAAGGCCAGACAAAAATACATGCACTGCTACATTTAAACTTACTGGTAAGAGATTCTTTGGGTGGTTGGTACAGTAACATCTAACTTGTAATATATACACTTCTGAAAAAATATAGACACGAAGTTAGGTGGGATAAGTATACGTAGCGCAAACTTGGCGTTCATAATTGTTCCTGTCTTCCCAATTGCATAGCCTGAGCGACTGTAGTTCAAAAATTTACGACTCGATTGGGGTAATACTCTATATTTATACCAATTATAAATCACTGAACATGTGAACATTTAAACCAACCCCCTTCAACGCTTTCATCCCCCCTCCAACCAAGCGAACATAAAACACCCCCTCCTATAATAATTATTTCTTCTGTACTAATATTATAAAGAGCAAAGATTTGTAATTTTGTATGTTTGTAACTACTGTAAACTACTGGACTGATTTCAAAAATTCTTTCACCATTCGAATGCTACATTATCACTGATCAATACAGGCTATATAAATTATAGAAAAAAAAATAAATAAGGATCCTTACTAAAACTACAATAATGTAACACATGGTTGTTTTTAAAATTACCATAAATATGAAACATCATTAAACTTCATAGTACTTTATATCTTCATTGCTACGCGAACGAAGTCGGGGGCAACAGCTAGTTGATAATATTTATAATATTAATGTATAATTGATCTATAAATTGGCGTAAGCTGCGGTAATTAAAAGCAATTATGAATAATATAAATATTCAGTAAGAAAAAAAAAACCTTAACAATGTCCTCTGAATTAATTAAAAGAATTAAGTCTATTATCTAAAATTGCTTTCTCCTTTTAAAAGTAACTTTTTTTGGAGAACTCTGAGTTATTTATCTCTGAAATTTACATAAGAATTTTGAGTATTAAAAGATTAAAATTATTTTAAACTGAACGAGGCTTTGGATTAGGTAAAGGATTTTTAAGTTAGGGGTGTTTTGCAACTTTAATTTTATATAAAGTAAAATACCTTTATATATAGTAGCTTAACCCTTAGTAGCCTGATTTACGAAAGTTCACTTTGCCGCGCAAGTAATATATCATAGATAAAATAAAACAATAATGACATTTGTTTTATTTTTTAATTTCGTTGGAAAGAATATTATACAACAGTAAAATACGAACAGCCAACCTATAAAAAAAACTAATAGTAATGTGAACATTCGGTTTAAAAGATTGGTATCAAAATTGATACTCTAGGCTATTAAGGGTTAAAATAATGGGATAGGCAGACGTGTAACACCCACTATATATACCAAAAATAATTCTTTTTATTAATATGATATTAACTAGACTAAATTGTAAAAATAATATCAAATAATCTATTATTATTTATTATATTGTAAAAATGAACTTACTCTGAAAATAGCGCTGAAATATTTATTTATTTTATTTATTTATAAAGCCTACCTACAAAATTACATTAAAACTACATATTATAAAAAGGACTACTATTATATAAACTAAATGAAATTTTAATTATAGGATAGGACGGCATGCTCAAGGTGATAAAGGGATAGATACTACACTTCTGATAAAATTACAAAAATACATAAAAAAAAAACAAGAACCAATTAGATGTAAGGAAGAGGGGAGAGAGAAAAAATATAATAATACAGCAACACCAAACTATATAAAAACTTTATTGTTCAAAACATAATAGTTAAACCTTAAGGCATTATCTGCCAATTAACCTTCAGAACCAACAGGGAGGTTCCATTAGAATGTGTTCAGAAAAAAATAATTCACCATTACTACATACAGTATAAGGTAAATTGTCCCATGAGAATTGCCAGCTATGATTTCAGAGCTTTAACAACATTGTAAATTATTAATCAGACACATTTAGACTGGAACTTGGCACCTGAATTAATAAATACATCTCGGTATTGTTTTCGTTATATTAAGGAATATATATATATATATATATATATATATATATACTACGTCTGCGTAATAATGAAGATGTCCTATTTAAGCGGACGTCTTCATCATAGTAGCTCAAATCTTTAATTTCAGTTCAATCAGTCGAAAATCTAATAAGATTTATACAAACTTTCATCCCCTATTTTATACCCTTGGGAGTAGAATTGATCAAAATCCTTTCTTAGCGGATGCCTACGTCATAACATCTACCTGCATGCCAAATTTCAGCCCGATCCGTCCAGTGGTTTGGGCTGTGTGTTGATAGATCACTATGTCAGTCAGTCACCTTTGAGTTTTATATATATCTTAATATATATAAATCCAGTGTCATATGTATGTTCCCAGTGAACTCTTCACCAAGTCAACCGATTTCGATGAAAGTTGGCATTTTATGTGTAATTTGGTCTAACTTGAGATATAGGATAGTTTATATTTCGATTAATGGTCTTAATAATTTATAATTAACAATAAACTGATACATAAAGTTGTTACATAAATAAAATACAATTGTCACTTATGTCATTGTGGTTGAAAATAAACAGCTTTTTCATGTTAAAACTGCATTGATATTTTATTAATAATGCAACATTTTATACGAACAACGAGAAGTAACGATACTTTGAAATCGAAGAAACGTTAACTACGAAACAATCAAATGTGCGTCTTCTGCGGAGGAGACTATCACGCTAATTTAGAAGAATGTCCAGTCAGAGGCAAACGCTGTAGGTTATGCGGGAAGAACAACCACTTCTCAAAAGTGTGCATTAGTAGCGGCAAAGCAATGCATAAATAGTTTCGAACGAGACGCCTAGCACGACACAACACGTCTAGCGAATCTAGCGACAATGAAAGCAGCCAAACATATCCAGTGAATAAAAAACATTCGCCAACTAAGGTAATGATACCAACTAAGCGAAATGTTGTTTGGAAGATAAATGCGCACTACGTTTGATCTTCTTAAATCAAGCGTCAAGGACAGAGTTAGGTTATTCCAGGAACTCAGGCCATCAGTTAAAGAAACTATTCCACCAGAATATTCGATTGGAGACATAGTCTGGGTTAACAAATTTATAGGGAAAGGCTCTGAACCAAGGATTATATCAAAACGCACCAAGACTTACTCCTATCAAGTTGAAATGAACAACGGAGTAATCAAACGGAAACACTCTGATCAACTTAGGCGAAGAGAAACTAACGATGAGAACAACGATGATAATGATGTCATTCGTAACGATAACAGTTTGGAAACGAAAAACGATACTGTGAGTAACAACCTGGTGCATCAACTCAAATCACACAACAAAATTTATCAAATGGACACGGAGACAAATCAGCTGGGCCTCCTAACGCTCAACAGCAGGATCTTGAATAGCCTCAACTCAACTCTCAACATCTGCAGCATTAAACGAGGCACTACGTCGTTCCTCACGACGACGTAAACCCTTGCGCGTTTTGGATATTGAGCTTTCCTTTTTGGAGGGAGTAATGTTGTCGTATATCACAAAGTGAAGAGAAGAGTGCAATCTATGCACTAAAATACATGAACAATAAAGAATCATTAAAATATTTGATTTTATTTATTTGTTTTTCCTAATAAAAAATTGAATTAATAAAATGTAAAATCTGCTTATTTATTGCTTCTAAGGCGGAACAAAGTTCGCCTGGTCAGCTAGTATATATATATATATATATATATATATATATACTCGTAAATATTTATTTTCAGCGTGGAACAAGTGAATCTGTGGCGGTCGATTCTACAAGCCGAAAATACTCATTTAAGAAGATTTGAAGTTTTGACGTTTAGTCTGTCAGTGTCATCTTTCTTGTTTCTTCTGATCTTTTTATTGCCACAATGCATTGTGATAATTATATTTTTAATCAATTTTAATCAGCAATATTATTTCACACAAGTTTCTCTAAAAATCTTTATCTCAGAAATGTAATAGTTATTAATAGTTTTAAAAAGTTTCTTCTTCTTTTTTTAATATTGACTTCAGATGTCTAATGAAGACAATTTTGCCAATATTTAGAAATTACTAAATTTTAATACACTTAAATCCAAAAAACAATCTCAATCTGGTGTTTCACTTTTAAAATAAAAACAACCATTTCGACAGAGCCACACTGAATGTAGAATTCAAAGCACAATACTCGATATAGAAAATATAGGACAATTAATTGACATTAATAATCGTGTACTTTATAAGCGGGAATCGCATTAAACCAATGAGCCTAAACAAAGTCTGAATGTAACCCTAGTATCATAGTGTATATCAGCGGTTCTTAAACTTTTTTGGCAAAAAAAGCCTTAATATAATTATAAAAAAGTGATTTATATGTATTTATGAATAATCATATTGCAATGTAATATTACGTAATATTTAGTTGGAATATTTAGATGTAACCTTATAATCTCCCTTTGGTAGGTATTTTTTGCAGTATTTTAGCCCTAGGGTTCCGCGGAACACACTTTGAGAATGGCTGGTGTATACTAACGATATATCAGTAGGACAATATTCTAAAACAAATAAGTTCGATGCTGACCAAACATTGGGATTGAGTGTAAATTACTAACAACACCTCTCTATTGTTTTGGAGGCTGCTATTGAGAAGGTACTGTTTGTTTAAGATAACATATATCATTTCGTATTATACAGGGTGCGGCACGGGAAACTCCCACATTTTAAAGTTTCTACTAGTGCAGCCATTCTCAAAGTGGTGTTCAGCGAAACTCTAGGGCTAAAATACTGCAAAAAATACCTACTAAAGGGAGGTTATAAGGTTACATCTAAATATTCCAACTAAATATTATATAAAGACTTTTTCATTCAACAAAAAAGTTTGAGAACCGCTGTACTAGTGTCTTGAGTGTACAAATTTAAAGCAACAGGTTCTACGTTAAAAATGAATGTACGTAACCTTTCTGGCAAATATTTTTTTTAATATCTCATATCAGTTTTCAATTGCCAGCTTTTTGCAATGTGGGAGGTTCCCGCGCCCCACCTGTATGTAGAAATCAATGTTTGTTCGTTTGTCTCTTATTGGCTATAAATATAACACTAAAGGTCCCAATGCATGTAATATAGATAATCTCTATATATATAAAAATCAATTGCTGTTCGTTTGTCTCTCTAAAACTCGAGAATGACTGAACCGATTTGACTAATTTTGATTTTGAAATATTCGTGGAAATTCAGGGAAGGTTTAAACGGTGAGAAACTTAAATAATAATTTTAAAATTTGTCTGTTTTATAGCTGTAGTAAACGTCCAAAAACGAAATATATGTACAATATTGAAAAGGCCTGAAATTATTTGACAATCAAATTCGAGGGACACGATTTTCATTCACAAAAATGTTAATAATATCTACTTTTAGAAAGAGAAAATTAAATTTAAGGGCGATGCTGAATTCTTTGTCGTCACATCGTTTTCCAGCGGGACAGCGGAAAAGGCCGAAATGCCTCTGAAATTTCAGAATTCCTTGTAAATACTCATAGGAAATATAACCAAACAAAATTAAAAAGAGTTCAAAAATAAAATAGTTTTAAGCTTTTATTAATGAATAAATATACCATTTTTATTATATGAATTTTTTATTAGCTAAACCGTATTTTTATTTTGTAGAATTTAGACTGTATTTTGACCCTGTCAAAAATAGAACCGTAAAAATTAAAAATGTAAAATACCAAACAAATATTGATTTAAAAAATATTAGACCCGAAAAATGGGTCTAACTTAAGTATCTATTTCCCGAAATAATGAATAATTTATCGGTTGCAATATAAATTCGGGTTATTACTTTTTATACCTTTAAGGTTTATACTACACTTTTTTCACGTGTTTAACACACACTGATATAAAGCGGTATATAAACTGGGATTTCACGCACTGCTCGTGACTCCTATAGTGGTGATAAAGTTTTTCTATACTAATATATAAAGAGGAAACATTTGTTTGTTTGTATGTATTGAATAGGCTCCGAAACTACTGCACCGATTTGAAAAATTATTTTACCATTAGAATCCTACATTATCCCTGGTGAAGATAGGCTATAGAGTATTTTCAAAAATGTTAGGTATCCGTATGAAAACTTCAATAATGTAACCCAAAGTGTGAAAAAAATCATTATATTGTGTACGCTGCGGAAATTATTGACAATAGAGCAAAATGACGTACTACAGTTTTATAGAGGACATCAATATCTACAAAAAAGTCTGTGATACCATATGTCTAACTATTACAGTTATGTCACAATAACTACTTTTACATGTTAAAATTTAAACTTCAAAGTACTTTATATTTTCATTACTACGCGAACGAAGTCGCTGGCAACAACTAGTATTAAATATTTACGTAAATTACAAGAGTGATACCTAGTGTTTGAAGGCATGAAATCATAAAATTATAACCAGTCATAATTTGTGTTATTACCGTCAAGGCCAAAGGTCAAAAAGTATATTATAAAAGTAAAAATGTATAAACAAAGAATTTTTACTTTCCACCAATCCTCTTTGCTTCCATTTTCGTTAATCTTCGACGTGACTCCCTTCTCAGAATATCAATGGACGAGGCGTTTGTTTGCCTAATTCTAAAGGGCCCGCAAAAACGTTGTTTACAAAACCCCACAGACTGCAAGGAAATACTTTTTTATTATTGTAATGCGATCTAAATAATGTTTACCCGTTTGTGTATTTTGATTATTTCTTAACAGAATAAGGTTGATATATTTACGTGGATGCAGTAATGCCCCGCTTTACGCGAGAGATACGTTCCGGAAAAAATCGCGTTAACTGAAATTCACGCGACCATAGAGAAGTTGATGACTACATTATGTTTATACGAACTCTTTCGCGTAATTTAATAATAAATTTGAATTTCGCGTTATAGTGAAACTGTGCATAACGGGGTCGCGTAAAGCGGGGTATTACTGTATATGTATACCTGTATATAGCGGCACTCAAGGGACACATTTTACGACGTTATTGAGAGAAGATAAATCAGTTTTAAATAATGTATCCCTACTACATTATAAATGTGAATGTGAGTTTGTTTATTACGTTTTCACGCAACAACAACTCAACCGATCGTCATGGAACTTTGTACACATATTTTTGGAGGTACTAGAAGTGACATAGGATACTTTTTATTAAAAAAATATATTATTTTTACTATAGTTTCCAATTGACTATAGTTTCAGCTGTTTGGAATCATATTGATTTATTTCTATTGAAATGATCTCTGATACTTATTTAATGACTTAAATGCGAGCGAAACAGCGGGTAAAAGCTAGTGTTTAAATAAATAAATAAATAAACAAAAAGTTGATTAATTTTGTAATTTTAGACATATTGTCGTTAAATCGAGTGGTTTTAAATTGAACTTACATTGTATATATTTATTCTTATTTTAGTATTATATGTATATCTTAATATATAAAAATCCAGTGTCATATGTATGTTCCCAGTGAACTCTTCACCAAGTCAACCGATTTCGATGAAAGTTGGCATTTTATGTGTAATTTGGTCTAACTTGAGATATAGGATAGTTTATATTTCGATTAATGGTCTTAATAATTTATAATTAACAATAAACTGATACATAAAGTTGTTACATAAATAAAATACAACTGTCACTTATGTCATTGTGGTTGAAAATAAACAGCTTTTTCATGTTAAAACTGCATTTATATTTTATTAATAATGCAACATTTTATACGAACAACGAGAAGTAACGATACTTTGAAATCGAAGAAGCGTCAACTACGAAACAATCAAATGTGCGTCTTCTGCGGAGAAGACTATCACGATAATTTAGAAGAATGTCCAGTCAGAGGCAAACGCTGTAGGTTATGCGGGAAGAACAACCACTTCTCAAAAGTGTGCATTAGTAGCGGCAAAGCAACGCATAAGCAGTTTCGAACGAGACGCCTAGCACGACACAACACATCTAGCGAATCTAGCGACAATGAAAGCAGCCAAACATATCCAGTGAATAAAAAAGATTCGCCAACTAAGGTAATGATACCAACTAAGCGAAATGTTGTTTGGAAGATAAATGCGCACTACAGAGTTAGGTTATTCCAGGAACTCAGGCCATCAGTTAAAGAAACTATTCTACCAGAATATTCGATTGGAGACATAGTCTGGGTTAACAAATTTATAGGGAAAGGCTCTGAACCAGGAATTATATCAAAACGCACCAAGACTTACTCCTATCAAGTTGAAATGAACAATGGAGTAATCAAACGGAAACACTCTGATCAACTTAGGCGAAGAGAAACTAACGATGAGAACAACGATGATAATGATGTCATTCGTAACGATAACAGTTTGGAAACGAAAAACGATACTGTGAGTAACAACAAGAAGCCGAAGAATTATTCCTATTATAGTCGTGGATCAAAACGAGGTAAGGGTGATGTCAATGATCATGTTTTACCGGACACGTTCACTTATCAACCTGGTGCATCAACTCAAATCACACAACAAAATTTATCAAATGGACACGGAGACAAATCAGCTGGGCCTCCTAACGCTCAACAGCAGGATCTTGAATAGCCTCAACTCAACTCTCAACATCTGCAGCATTAAACGAGGCACTACGTCGTTCCTCACGACGACGTAAACCCTTGCGCGTTTTGGATATTGAGCTTTCCTTTTTGGAGGGAGTAATGTTGTCGTATATCACAAAGTGAAGAGAAGAGTGCAATCTATGCACCAAAATACATGAACAATAAAGAATCATTAAAATATTTGATTTTATTTATTTGTTTTTCCTAATAAAAAATTGAATTAATAAAATCTAAAATCTGCTTATTTATTGCTTCTAAGGCGGAACAAAGTTCGCCAGGTCAGCTAGTGTTTTTTTTCTTCTGTTCTTTTAATTTGTGCAATAAAGAGTTATTATTATTATTATTACTATTATTATATATGTATATTATTATACCCGCCCACGTGATTAGGTTCTAAGCTATTTTTATTCATCTAAAAATAACGTCTACAAGAAAAATGTGCCGATACTTATTCTGAGCGTGACGTCTCATATTCGGTGATCCTCCATTTTTTCGAATAAACGTCACGGGCAGTGGAAAGGTGTTTTATAAGGGTCAAGTGGACTGAACACGCCTATTCTCAAGTTCCAAATCTATCAATGTTTAGAGAATTCCATTTTAACCTTAGCTTTTACTCGCGGCTTCGTTCGCATTTAAGTTATTAAATAAGTATCAGAGATCATTTCAATAGAAGTCAATCAATATGATAACTATATTTTCCTGCTTGGCTGGGATAGAATGATGTTTCCTAACCTCAAAAATTCAAATAGTTTTATACTGCACTAGCTGTTGCCCGCGGCTTCGCTCCCGTTAAGAAGTATTATTATTAATTAGGTATAGTTTTTGCGGCTTTATTTTTGTTTAGCGTGTGTAAAAACGTCTTCATCATAGTAGCTTCAATCTTTAATTGCAGTTCAATCAATCGAAAATCTAATAAGATTTATACAAACTTTCATCCCCTATTTTATCCCCTCAGGGGTGGAATTGATCAAAATCCTTTCTTAGCGGATGCCTACGTCATAACATCTACCTGCATGCCAAATTTCAGCCCGATCCGTCCAGTGGTTTGGGCTGTGCGTTGATAGATCACTAAGTCAGTCAGTCAGTCAGTCACCTTTGAGTTTTATATATATAGATAAATAAAAATGACAGACGACAATAAAAATAAATATAGAAAAATTCCGAACAGCTGAAACTATAGTCAATTGGAAACTGTAGTGAAAAATTAAATAAAAAGTATCCTATGTTACTTCTAGTACCTCCAAAAATATATGTACAAAGTTTCATGAAGATCTGTTAAGTAGACCTTGGGTGAAAACGTAACAAACAAACTAACATTCAGATTTATAATATTAGTGATTATATGTAACAAAGTGATTTATTAGTTGTGTGTAGATTTTCGTTGTTGTATTGAGTACCTCAGTAACTATTAGAAAACATTAGTTCCGGCTATAAACCAGCGATATATTTTATATAATGTTTCATGATACTAGCGGTATTATAAAAAAAAAACAAATTGTTTTTAAGACATAATGCTTATCTATCTATTTTAGTATAAAACAAAATATCTCTTAATTCTATTATTTATTTAATTCACTTATAACCTTTCTTGATAAATATGTATGTATTTAATAATATGTAAATAATATGTATGTATATATTATTAGTTATTATGTTATGTAATTATTATAGTAGTATATATTATAGTAGTATAGTATATTTAGTTATTATTTTCTTTTCATTGCACCAAATATCACCGCTCATACCGACAAAGGTTAGCTGGTAGATAATGCCGATGGCATTAAGCTCGCCTATGCATAAACAAATATTACTGTTTTTTTGCAATAAAGAATTTATTTATTTTTATTTATTTATCTATCTAACGATATATGTTAGAACCCGTATCAATATCGATTTAAACCAGAATAGGACCTTAACTATGATATATGTCCTATTCTTTAGAAGATGAGGGACACCTCGATAGATCCTAAATTTTTATTGTCATATTGGTTTTCGGTCACATTTTTACGTTGGTATTTATTTCACTACTCGGTTTTTTTTATTATTTAAGTTTCTTTTTAAATATATTTTTGTTTTCATTCTTTATTATATTGTCGTGTTTTGTTCAAATATTACTGTATGGTACAAATAACACATTAAAAAGTTTGTTAAATTTATTTATTTATTTATTATTTATTTATTACATAATATAGTTTTCGATGATCCCACACTAGGCATTGCCTGTCACGTGGGACCCATCACCTACAAAACTTTTAATTATTAACATTACAACTATGAACTTTTTTTTTAAATTTATTTTTGTAATATCTTTATAAAAATTTCAAAAAATAATTTTATAATTAAAAAAAAAACAAAGAAAAATTATTAACTGCAAACTAAGGCATTGAGGGTGATTATATTTAATTTAAAAAAAAAAAAAAAAAAAAAAATTATTAACTGCAAACTAAGGCATTGAGGGTGATTTTCATTAGATACCTATCTTGTTAGTAGGCATGATATAATTTAATAAAGTTAAGATAAATTTATGAAAAGAGGATCCTGAAGGATGATGGAGAACGGCGTTTCAGTAACATTGGCGTGTTTAAGTTTGAAGCATTGACTCAAACTTTTGGACACTTGACGTTTGTCCTCCTTACGAAATGAGCTTTTATGACAAAACGTTGTACTATTTCCTTTTATTTATTAAAGTATTTATTTTCTTTATAAATCACATAATAATAATAATGTATACATACAAGCTCTACCTATCCTTAACACCTATAATAATTTTTAATAGTTCAATTGTTTTTTTTTGGATTGACAATTGAAACCAGTGGGCTTATCACGAATTTCAGTCTGGCTTTCGAACCGAGTTCGCTTCAAGCGATTTGTATGGAAATTTGAGCAGCGCCACCGCGTGCGGATTTGGAACTACAATACTTTAGATACATTTTGTTAATTTTCGAACGTATCGGTCTTTTGTTCATTTGATAGATTGCTGGTGCTCGTTAGTCGTTAGTAAAAATTCATGATGTTTTACTTGTGACAGCTCGATTCGAAGGCCAGACTAAATTCGTGATAAGTCCCCTGTATCAATTTGAAGATTGTCGCCTGCACTAGTTGATACTTACACTCGGTTTTGTTATAACGGCGCAGCAAGAAGAAAAGGCCTAGAAGCTCGGGAGTTGGCGCGAACAATTATGACTGCCTATACCTATTGTTAGAGGCATTGATTGTATTATCAAAACTTGGAATACTCTGAATAATAAAGCCTTTTTAAAAGCTACTTCAACTTTAATTGGAACAAAATTAAAGTTTTACCTCAAGGTCGAATTGTTTGATAATTGTATAATTTGTAAGGCTCATTATTCACGCGCGAATACTATATACCAGCCATTCTCAAAGTGTGTTCCGCGGAACCCTAGGGCTAAAACACTGCAAAAAATACCTACCAAAGGGAGATTATAAGGTTACATCTAAATATTACAATATTACATTGCAATATGATTGTTAATAAATACATATAAATCAGTATTTATTTAAAATTATATTAAGGCTTTTTCCTTCGCCAAAAAAGTTTGAGAACCGCTGCTATATACTATACTATACCTATACAATAATGTAACAAAAATACAATATAAAATATAAAAAACGTGAGTCACATCAACACGTCCTGAAAAAATTCACTTTTTCCCGCTCTTTTCCTACGTATAAAATACCTACATCAATGTAACGTGTAACGGGGCGTGTATTTAGAAAAACTGTCGTAATTCATGCTAAATCTTCCGTCCACGCTTGATTTGCTGCAGACCCCTTTTTTAGATTTTTTTAAAAGCCATCGCATGTAATTTGCCGACGCTTCACTGTCCTAGGAAGGAAGGGACCAAGAGCGGAAGAAAAATAAACATAAAAATTCCTCACGGCATTGTAATTCATTTAAGGGGTAAGCAGATAAACTTGATATAATATATCTTGAATACTTTTACTATCAGAGACAGTACACACCGTTTGCGATGGACTCACATCGAAAGTAACTTCCTTTATGTATGTAGTATATAATATACAGTCAGTGGCGACCTTAGCCATTGCGAGGCCCCGGGCGGCAGGTTTTGCGAGGCCCTTTGTCCTTCGTGAAAAGTATGTGCGCGAAAGTAGATCTGATTGTTCGGTTTAGGTATTTGTCATATTTTACGAAAAATGCTAAAGTTATACAAATAAATAAAATTTATTTAATAAAAAAAATCATATCTCAAAAACTCAGATAGGAAATTACCCCCTCTATTACCAGTATTTCCTTGGTCCTTGACTTACGAGACACCCTGTTTATATTCTATATACTTATATTTTTTCGAATTTAGAGTTGCGCGAGGCCCCGGGCGATTGCCCCGTTCGCCATCCCCTAAGGCCGCCACTGTATACAGTATATTTACAAAGTTGAATTTAATAAATCTAATAGGAAAGGGATGAACACATGGCAATAAGATCGTTAATATAATAACAATGATGATGATGAACATGACGTCACATTTCGATTCATCATAATAATTCAAAACAAGATAGATGTTACAAGGCGTGGGACAAGTTTTCAGCTTGCCTCAAATACCTACCTAAAAATTGGTGCCAGCTCTCCGACTATAATTCGATGAGTTCTTATTCTCTAACCGTTCTATTAAGATTATATTTTATGACGAAATATAATTTAATTAAAAAAAGAACAGTCCAATCAATTTGTCTTAATCCGTTTTAATTCACATATACAGTCCGATTTGAAGAAATAATATTGAGAAAGATGATCTTGAAACTTTGTTAAGCCCTTTATCTGAGCCGCGAGTTAAACTTGTAGATACTGAAATGAAATGAAAATAGTTTATTAGCATAGGCACTAAAGGCGTGCGCTTGCTCATCGTTAGGCACTAAATAAATAAAATATTCTTTATTGCAAAAAAAATTGTAATATTTTTTTTACATAGGCGAGTCGGCATTATCTACCAGCTAACCCTTGTTGGTGTGAGCGGTGATATTTGGTGCAATGAAAAAAAAAAAAAAAACTAAATACATACAACAAAACACAATACATACATTACATAAAATTCTACAATACAATGGCTTTGGAAAGGCTATGTCGAGAAGACGATTGCAAGAAACTCGTGATCTATTGAAATCTATGAATGTATTGAAATTCTACTATTAAACTATTCTATTATAAGAGTTCTAACGTCTTATCAAGCCGGCATAGTGAAGGTTGAATGCTGAAATTGTCCACATTTTTATATATACCTACTTATTTCTATTATATATTAATTGGTTTTCTGCATTTGCGCCGGCATAGTTAAAATTAGTTACAGCAGTTTCTCCATTTTGGTAGCCATCTACAAATTGGAAACCATTGGACTTTACAAAGTGTTGACAAGTTGAAGGTTTGAGAACCGGTGCTTTGATTACTACAGAGAATAGTCTCAAAATAGGGTTGTGTTGTTTCAAATATATCGATAAAATTTTCGATAATTATAAATATTGTTACGAGCTTTTTATACTTATCATGTTTTATGTTCAGAATATGAGCCTTGAATATGCAATTATTATGAAAGTTAGTGCGACATTTACGACCCTTAATTAAAGGGTTTAGGTTTTTTTTTTAAACGCCGATTTTTACAAATGGGTTTTCATACAACATCTTCATATACACAAATTATATATGTACAAGAGTCGGGTAACATATGATTATAATCAATATAATAAATAGAAATAAAATGCCTTAATTTTTTTAAAATAAAAACTCAATCAAACTCTTCTTTAGATGCAACGTTATCGCTTGTTAAGTTATCAAAATGAATAACTATAATATTAATGACGGTATATGTAAAATATTTAGACTATTTAATCACGTGATGTAGGAAAATATACATCGAATCTTCTACAATCTTGTATCTCGAAGGTAAAAACTGTCTGGCTGTTACATCGAGTTACTTTCAACTCTTTTTGATTGACAGCTGCGGTTTGTTCTAAATTTGAATTCAAAGTTTCTCTCCAATTTTCAATGGCCGCTCCTTTCAGAATTCTATTGCAAATTGTTTTCAAAATTGTTCTTTATTCAAATTTATCGGTCATTTTTATAATACCACTAGCTTTTACCCGCGGCTTCGCTCGCTTTTAAGTCATTAAATAAGTTTTTTTTAATAAAAAGTATATTATGTTACTTTTAGTACCTCCAAAAATATGTGTACAAAGTTTCATTATGATCGTTTAAGTAGTTGTTGCGTGAAAACGTAACAAACAAACTCACATTCACATTTATAATATTAGTAGGGATACCTGGTTGTCGGGTTTGTATGTATAAGAATGTATTGTTAAAACTCACAGGCCAGCATTCCCTAGACATTAACATGAAACTATATGTGATATATAACTGTAACGTAGCACGTTAGAGTACGTGACAAACGAACGTTCAGAGAAACAAATTGTATATTCAATTTGACTAAGAAAGGCTGATTTAAAGCAAAAAATTGTAGCGTGGAGTTGAGTCAAAATAGTAACATATAGAATGACGATATATATCAAAATCATAAATTTATCACACTACCCTCAATATAGTTAGCACTAGTATGGAGTTACATTATGTTTAGCATTGAGTTAGCCGCAGTGTTTGTTAGAATGGTTTTTAAATATTGCTGATTACTTTATAGCAAGTATATAGTAGCTAAGTTTAAGTTAAGTAAGTAATATATATATATATATATAGAATCAATAGAGGCTCAGATATTCCCAAAGTTACTTCGTACCTACTTCATTTTGTAAGAACACTCAAACAAAGACTATGAGGAAATTGTCTCCGAGCTTAATACTGGGTGTATTTACTTTGGGAAATACTCGCGTATGCTTTCCGTGTGTGTTTTCATCATATATAGGTACATTGGATCTAATGTGAGTGTAAATATATTTCATATCATTTATTTTGTTTGAAAAAGTAACGATTTCTTTTTATTTTATTTTTTTTTTAGTTTGAGTTACTGTAGTGTTTATTTTGATTATTAATATTACTGCAATAGATTAGTTTTCTTTTAACATCTGATGTTATGCTAGAGTCGTTAAGCACAGACAACTGTTACCACAAACGTCTAAATTGACACGGCATACTCCTTTTGTTATACCCAGTTATTTGCAAGTTGATCTTGAAGTTGACAGACTGGTCTAATACCCATCTGCATACCACTCTGAATAAGGTATTGATTTATTAACGGACTACACACTTCTCCAGTCCAGATGACTATTCTTAACTCATTCTACCAATTCGGCCACTCAATTTCTCAACCACTCAACCGAAAGTTTCAATTAATTCCTTCTCACGCGAATAATTGAAAAAAATCATCTTTTTTTTTCTAACGGAAAAGGAAAATAATGAAAAAGGCGGCCTTTTTTAATTCGACTTTTCGGTTTAATAATTCTCTTTACGTCTTAAGATTCCTCTTGTTTATTTTCAGTTTCTTTGCTATTTATATATTGTTTATTTTATTATTAACTAGCTTTTACCCGCGGCTTCGCTCGCTTTTAAGTCATTAAATAAGTATCAGAGATCATTTCAATAGAAATTCCTTTGATTCCAAACAGCTAAAACTATAGTCAGCTGGAAACTATAGTAAAAAATATTTTTTTTTAATAAAAAGTATCCTATGTTACTTCTAGTACTTCCAAAAATATGTGTACAAAGTTTCATGATGATCGGTTAAGTAGTTGTTGCGTGAAAACGTAACAAACAAACTTACATTCACATTTATAATATTAGTATTGATAACTGTTTTTTTATTATTATTTATTTTATTATGGGTGATACAATATTAAATTTAAGCAAATTTTACGGCTGGAAACGGTTTAATAAATGTTATTGAAATTAATTCCAATTCGATATTTAATATTAAAAATTATTGACTGTTTTTTAATCATATTATGATTGTGAACTTAGAAGTAATCATGTTAATTAATATAATAAAAAAAGTTAATTAAATTGAATGATGACGGTGAATAATCCAAGATATACGTATGTATTGTATGTATGTATGTGTATATATATTGTAGGCATAATTTTCGTATATGAAATTAAAATCATATTACTTTATCTGGCTAAGAGGTTCTCGACGTCTGAGGCAGCGGAGGCATTTTATATATCTCAAGTATCGCTAAGTATTATTGAGAATTCACTCAACTTTAGTAATGTATAGGATGTCTTAAAACCAGAATTAACGAACCGTTTAAGCTATTTGAATTTAAATAAAAACAACAAAATCAACTTTTTATTTCGTATAGGCTCTTTAAAACTCTTACACGTAGAATCTGCCGAAATTTCAAAAAGGCATATGACGAGAAGACATCATGAAAAACTCGCCAATTATAGCATATGAAATTAATCATTTAAAAAAATAATAATACAGTTAATGTAAATTGACTTTGAAGATTAATTCAAAGTCAATTTTAAATGAAATGAAATGAAAATCGTTTATTAGCATAGGCACTAAAGGCGTGCGCTTGCTCATTGTCAGAATCTATAATGGCTTCGGAAAGGCGTATGACGAGAAGAAGGACCACAAGAAACTCGTCAAAATTGCAACCCTTATTTTTAATTCAGTATTTTGAAGAGTAAGCAAATCGGGGTTGTAGATAAGTAAATTATAGCCTAGTTTAAATAAACATAAGAAAGACGATACATTTGTCTTTTAAGAATAAGTAAAAACATCCTAACACGATTCGCATTCAATAGGGTATTTTCCGATTTAAAGAAAATAAAACTCTTCTTAACTCGTAAAAAATAATATAATTAAAACTTATAATTAATTCTTTAGAAACTTATTTATGAAAACGGCCTTCAAGTTTATTATATTTTCCCGCCAATCCTACAGGTAGGAAGGTCAATCACGAAAAACAAGTTGCCACCTAAAAAAGGTTTTTTTTAAACTGAGAAAAAATAAATTGAAAGAAAAACTTTTATAATTTATTCCTCAAAAAATGTATATCCCAACTTGTTCTCTTGTTGTAAAGACAAAAACCATTATAAAAGTTTGCCTCGATAATGAAGAACGGCTTTGATTTCCAAAATAATTTCCGTCGCAAGAGATACCGTTTCTTTTCTTTTTTTTTCTAACTTAATATGCCGGATATTACGCCTTAAGGCTCATTCTTGACTTTGTAAAATTAATTTTAATGTACTACTTCGACTATACTCTAGACTAGTGGTTTCCAAAGTTGTCTGGGCTCCGAACCATCCAACAAAAATTTCCAATCTTGAGACCCATCTTGGAAAAAATAAATATTGTTTAGATTCCCTAGATCTAATAAAATTTCCAATCTTGAGACCCATCTTGGAAAAAATAAATATTGTTTAGATTCCCTAGTAGCGAGTTGCGGAACTATTTAATGCCGTCTTATTTGTTCTAATTGGAAAATAATAAATGAAAGATTGTTTTACATACATATTACATTTTAAGGCCCAATCAATATTTGCTTAAACTTCTATCAATTTCAGCTCTAAACAAAAGCTAGTACTGTCCGTGTTACAACATATTTCTATCAGGTTTATATGTTTCATTGTGAATCCGAGTATGCACTGCGGTACGTATGAATCAGCATAGTGATAGCAACATCTTGCTGTAAACATTTTTCTGAATATTAAGTGGAGATTACGAAAATTACCGCAAAATATTATTAACTAAAAATCAATACTAAAACAATATATTATAATACAATTTCGACATTAAAAAATCACTATTTATTATAATAAAATAAAGAAAAAGTCTTATAAATGCAACACAACAGACGGTCGCCTCATAAAACAGATTTTTTGTTAAAAAAAAGAGATACGAATGAAACAGGAACAAGCGAAGAACATTCATACAAGAAAAGACAATAAAATAAAAACAAACGACGACAGAACGTCCAGTGAACATGTTTTTGCTGAATTACTTTATTCTGTCTTATATATTAAAAAATATAGGATTAGTGCCGTAGTAATCTACTAAATAATGACTACGAGTTTGCTACGATGTTTGTAGTCATGCTACGCCGTAGTTCGTAGTAATTTCATTTTTGTTACCGAGCATATTTTTACTTCTATACATGTAAATTTATTTATTTAAACACACACAACAAACAGTTAACAAACCCACACATAAAAGTAACAATTACATTGAAGAAAAAGTTAAGTTTGATAATCTAACCAGTTGTGATTAAGATAAATCTGAAGAAAATCTAAATATATATAACTCAAAGGTGACTGACTGACTTAGTGATCTATCAACGCACAGCCCAAACTACTGGACGGATCAGGCTGAAATTTGGCATGCAGGTAGATGTTATGACGTAGGCATGCGCTAAGAAAAGATTTTGATCAATTCCATCCCTAAGGGGATAAAATAGGGGATGAAAGTTTGTATAAATCTTCTTAGATTTATTTCATTCATTATTACGCAGACGTAGTTGCGGGCAACAGCTAGTTTATGTATAAAAACGTTATATATGCCAGTCTGCTGCTCGAACATATAATTATATACACAAATAATTATAAATACATACATACTTAAATCATTTGAACGGTTCGTAATGTGTCTGTCAAATTATAATTTAAAATATTTAGTAGGCAAGGGTTTAACACGACACCGCATAGTGCTTTATCGAGGCATATCGTCAGTTAGTCGCGGTTGTGCTATTAGGCCTAAATTTATCGGCACTCCCAAGGGGTCCCTATTTAATTACCCATCGAATTTACGATTATAACTGAAACAGATTTGCTTCTTATAATTGAGCTGCTGGTTTAGGTGACAGATAGTAGCAAAAACACATCTCTATTGAAATAAATTTTGTGTAATTTTCCAAGATGTTAAACGTGTATATAATTAGCTGCGGGTAGTTATGTTATATGTCTTTGTAATCAATAACATCTAAGTGTTTGTAATATTCAACCAATTAATTTTGCCACGTCATTATATGGTAAAGCCAATTTCTGTTTCATGTCTACGTTTGATCGTATACTATCTTAAACTTTATCGATGTAGGCTTTAGTGCTAATGTTGCTAGCGAAGGCTGTAACCATCTTGATGGAATGTTGTAAGTCGCCCTTTGAGATAATTACGAATTCTGGATTAGTTTGGAAGCTCCTTTGTTTTATTAGTGATCTATTATTTAGTTTATGATATTAATATTTAATAATACTACTAGTTTGTAATTTTCAATTGTTTAACTTATCTGTGGAGAATTAAAATATATTTTGAAATAATGGTAATTAGCTCAGCATGTCTTCCTAGTCGGTTAACTTTGGATTCAAGTTTGTCCACCAATAAGACGAATAGATGCATTTTATAGGCGGCGGAAAATCGCTGGATGCAGGCCGCTTTCAATAGATTGCAATGGCGTTCAGTGGGGGAGGCTTATGTCCAGCAATAGTATTAAAAAAAGTATTTCAAGACTTATTGCAAGTTCGGTAATCATATGTTTTTGAATGGATTTGTTAAACGAAACAAAGTGTAAAAAAGTTTTCCAAAAGCAATTTCACGTAAGCAGGTGCTCGCTGAAACTGTTAACGTATTGTGAATAAACGTCTGAAACAACTTCACTTTATATTACAATGCACTAATTGAAGTTGAAAGGGGAGTTCTTAACATATGAAATTAAAATGCCAGTACGCTGAACTCTGTGTAGAGTAGTAATTTCATTTTGTATTATAGATTAAGAAATTGCATTCTCCTCTTTAATCCGGCATAGCGAAGGCTATTTGGATGCAGACAATTTTCTGTGGTAATAATTGTATATGGCGTGATCATAGAGAGAGCTACCATAAAAAATGTGTGTTTATGGGTAAGCATTAACATATTGGATGTGTGTTACAATTTGAACAGCGCCATCTGTTGTAATATATTCTTACTATTTTATGTCAGATTTTTCTCTGTAGTAGCACCGGCCTTCATCGTACATATTCTACCTTATTTGCCAATTCCAATCTAATTCAATATTTATTGAGATATTAATAACAAATGAATAGTATAACATATATATAGGTATATATATATATTGTTAATTTATATACGAAATTTATTACTAGGAAACATATTTTTAAAACTTTGATAAACTTCTTACATTACAACGTATATCTTAATGTATACGAAGGTGTCATAAATCAAAACTTTAGCTGCCTTAAAATGCTACTTTTTTAATATCTCGAGTGAGAAATTTCGGAAAGAGTACCTGTGCTTGAAGCGAACACGAATATGAAGTAACATAATTAATGTGAAATTTATATATCTATATCAATACTTTAAGGCTTTCATTACGTTCCAATCTAAATTTAATTACCAGGACACACGTCTCAGCAGGAAACCTTTTAGTGGAAACTGAGCAGGTCTCCAATTAGTAATCGTACCTAACTATGCAGAAACGCTTTGGAAACCACATTTTGAGATATCCAAAGTTTGAGGCTTTTATTTAATGACCCAGCAATTTGAGCACAACTAACCATTATCATATCGTAGTATTGCAATTAATCTAATATAAATGTATATAAATTTAAATTATTATTAAAAATTATTAAGTAATTATTTCATATTATATTTGTGAATTTACAAGTAGTTAAATGATTTGTCCCACGTGTCAGGTTTTACCTAGTGTGGTACCATTGAAAATTTTATTGTTAATTTTACGTTAAATAAGCAAAAAAATCCGATATTAATCCATAGTATGGTCAAACATAGACAACTGCTATAGAGGGTATCTAGTCCCCTTGGCTATACTGGCTAGGTTTGAATACCGACTGAAAAATATGTCCAAGCTTAAGTGTTACTTTGGTAGTTAGTACCACCCCAGAACAGTTGATTGGGCTAACAAGTCTATGTTTATATTATACCAATCTCTGGTAAGTATGTCGACACCTTATATGTGTGTGCGTAGTGTGATTCATATGTGTGTGTGTGTGTGTGTGTGTGTGTGTGTGTGTGTGTGTGTGTGTGTGTGTGTGTGTGTGTGTGTGTGTGTGTGTGTGTGTGTGTGTGTGTAATAGAGTAAAATCTTTTGTCTCTTTCCAATACATTATTAAATCTAAGTTGAAGTGGAGAAAAGCAACGAAAGTTCCTCTATTTCCATGCAAATAGTAACACACGAACTCGATTCTAGATAGTTTGTCCTTTTGCCTACGTGATGGCGGGACCGTAGATTTAAAAACCACTTTTGAGTTGTACTACGACTTGTGTTGGCTTGTACTTTGGTTTAAAAGGCAGTCGCGCTAATACAATGCACACTTCATTCTACGAGTTTTCATGAATAGGTAAAATAGTTTTGAGTTTCATCGTACGAATCATTGATTATGTGTTCTGATGAACGTTTCACTCATTCCTAATATAGCTTCGTATATATAGCGTTAAAGAAATCAAATATTCAAAACAGTTTCATTTACAAAATAACAGATATGTACTTCAATGAAATATAAAGAAGTTTGAACGATATCTGTTCTTATTCTTTTATCTATATATAGTTCATAGAACCTATAATTGCTGTGTCTGTGAGATCGGCCCCGCCCGACGGAGGGTTAACTATTCCTTTAACGCAGTGGACCACTGGTGGCCACTGGAAACACCCGAAGTGGCGAAGCTATGCTAAAAATTGTCAGCAAAACGATACTATTTCCATTTTTTTTTGTCATAGCGACACAGAATTTTTGTCAAATGGGGGACCATTACTTGGTTAAGAACCACTACGTCTCATCACTGTAAAAAAACACATTTACACTCAAAACTTCATTTCATTTTACAAAAAAACCCCTGCAAGTATTTATGACCGGGTTTTTCTCGAAATCAACCACAGTGCGACGGAGGGTTAAACTAACATTCTACCCACGAGTAAAATCTTAAATGTTATTGTACAAAAGTAAATTCAATGTTTTTAAAAAGATATTAGACCTCTCGGTTAGGAGTCGCATTAAATCAGCTTGTAAAAGGAGACCAAAACAAGGCGGAAGTTAGCAAAGAACTTTGTCGATCTAATTTGTAATGTGGTGGTGAACTTCCGCTCAATGCATGGCCATTGCAGTGGAGATCAGTTTACTAAACAATTTTGGGTGCAGCGATGCCTCACAATTGCAAATACAAACCTCAAAGTTAGTTTTGATTCAAAAAGAATTAATAATGTTAAAACGGCTTGCGTTGTTTGTAATCAAAATATTTAAACAAGTTCGAATGTGCGAGGAAAACTTTAATAGAATTTCTGCATTTAATTTTACACGACTGGTGTTACACTAAAACTTAAATTAAACCTTAAATTGAAGCTATATAAGAGCGATAGTAACTATAACTTTTCAGGCATCTTTTGTAAGTTTTATACAGCGTGTTTGTTAACCAGGAACTACATATTCTGTTAAGGCATCCCCATGTGACTTAACTTTATTTTTAAGTTTTAATTAGTAGACTGCTGAAGAAATCTAGTAATTTATTTATTTATAACTTGCACACGTGTACAATGCGGACTCTATTTAATGCAGAATTGCTTATAAAAAATATATTGACGAATAATTATTACGTAAGAGAAGTCAATCTCTATCTCAGTTAGATAGTCTCTACCTTGTTATTAATCATTTTAAAAGCCTTCATTTCCCATTTCTATAAATTTCACAACAAATTACTTGATAATGTCTGGTGTTTTCAGATGTAAAAAATAAGATATCAATGACAATGTTGCTATTTAAAAATAAAAATAACTATTTCAGCAACCACACTGAATATACAACACAAGCAATAATCTATAGCTATACTATCAATATTAATATTATAAAGAGGAAAGTTTATTTTTGTATGTTTGTAACGAATTAGCTCAAAAACTACTGGACCGATTTCAAAAAATTCTTTCAAAATTCGAATGCTACATTATCACTAATCAATAAATTACAGGAGGATAAATTAAGGAGGTCTCCGAACGGGCAGTCACGTTGAAATATGAAACATCATTAAACTCCATAGTACTTTATATCTTCATTACTACGCGAACGAAGTCGGGGGCAACAGCTAGTATTTAATATAGAAAACCTTACAAATACAGAATATAGAGCATATATAGTAAAACCTTTTGCGAAAAAAGCCTATCATTATTCAACAATCTTGTAATAGGTGTCGTGAACAAGCCAGATAGTAACAATTGTGTTTTAAAGGAATAGATTTTTTTTATTTTTTTTTTTACAAGATAATAAATTTTCAAAGAGCAATAATAATAATAATAATTTAGAATCTATTACAGGGGAAGCAATTATTGAATATTGAATACGAGACGTCATACCTATCTAGATAGTTATATCTACGGGTATACGTTTCTTAGTAACTCCACGAAGTCACGTTCCCTTAGCTTATTGAAGACCCGATCAAGAAACTTAAGGCGCATGCACACATTTTACGATGCGATATTATTTTTATGAACGAATATAAGAAAATCACATTTTTATTTGGTTGATAAAATTATTAACCCATTACTTCCCACTGTCCTATTTTTAGGACACTATATTCAAATTTTTTTTTAACCTATTAAGAGTTTTGATATTTATTGTTTCTGATGGAATTCGTATTTTTATACTATTTTTCTGATGAAATATTTTTTTTCCGTTGAGAAAAATATTTACGTAATTTTAATGTAATTTTTTCAAATTGATCATTTTTGTTGCCTCAAGAAAAGCATTATGTTCCGATTTTATATACCGTAAAAGAAAACAGTAACCAACTTCAAAGTACATAAAACTGATTCTTAGACTTCTACCAAATATTTATATATAATATAAAAATAAAAACAAAATATAATTTTTGTCCCCATTGTCACATGTTATAGGACAGGCTAAATTTTTTAAATTTTTTTTTGTCATATTAATTTTTCTTAACGTATTATGAACTTACTTTAAAGATTTAACCAAAAAATTCCAAAGTAGGGGAACCCGGGGCGGAACGGGGTACCGGGGCGGAATGGGAAAACGTCCTGCTGGATGTTCCCGGCGACTGAGCCGCGTGAACATCCAGCAGGACGTTCAGTCCTCCATGTTGCTTTGTTTGAAATGGTAGCTGGTAGTGTGAGAGTGTGCATGATTCGGATTTTTTAAAGGCTGACGAAAAAGCTTGTAATTTGTAATTTTTGCTGTGTTACACTAAGATAATTACACTATTAGTTATTATTTGCTCGAAAGTTTACATATATTGTTTATTGAAATGTGTTTTTAACTAACTATAATTGTAACGAAACTTCAAATCTAACAAGCGTAACCTGCAACAATATTCGTGTTTACAAAAACGATGTTCCGGGGCAGAACGGGCGGGGCGGAATGGGGTATCATTATTGCGCTTCTTATATTAATGGGTATTTTTATTTCAGCTGAAGATGGTGCGTACATATATAAGAAATACTAGTCGGCAGACCTGGTTTACAGGGGGCTGGGCCATGATAGATCTAGCAAGTGCTAATGATGTAGTAATATTAAGTTTCACTCTCCACTACTCCCACAGGTTGCAGCCCTTAGATGTTGCTTTTATGAGGCCTTTGAGCTTATACACATTTGTTGTGTGTTAGTCTAGACAGTGACGATGATAAGACTGTACTCATCTGTGATCTATGCAGACCATAGTTAGTATCCCATTCTACCCCAGGGGGTGGGGCAGAATGGGAAATTTCCCTTTTTTTTAAAAACAAGATTTTTTCATTCTAATTAA
>JAPWLS010001433.1:0-45306 GCA_028551675.1 Tineola bisselliella | reverse complement strand
AACATATCTATTGTGCCTGTTACAAATTTAAGATTATAGTCATTTGTTTCATGCCCTAGAACCAATGTAGAGCCATCAATTTGTAATATTGATAATAATTTGATGTGATGCAATATTGTATGTTTCATTATATTATCTTAGTTATACCTGCACTAGAACTAATTGTTTATATAAAACTGTTTTAGATATTAAATAATTACAAATTCAGGTCTGTATATATACTATACTAATGTAAAGAATGAAATCAAATTGCTGTAACTAAATAATAATTTGTTAATGTGTTATTTCATTATTCATTCTTGTTTAAATTGTAGAAGTTGCATATATGACATTGTATGCAAGCTCATATATGTCAAAGATTATGTATATATATGAACTTGTGACACCTCAATCCATGTCGTATTAATGTGTGATGAAATATAATCTTCACTGTTGTTGTTTCCATATTTTTGTTTATACATGTATTGTCTTCTTTACAAGCATGACCCAACATTAATTTATTATTATTATTTCCAGATATAAAAGCATTACGACATCATGTTACGATTTTTAAGCAGAAAGGGCAGGTCTTCAAGTCAAAATCGCAATAAACAGGGACAAAAGGTGCAACGAAACAAAAATCTTATTCAATGTAAAGTGGTACTCTTGGATGACACAGATTTGACTATTAATCTTACTAAAAAGGCTATTGCCAGTGATTTATATGAACAAGTATTTTATTCACTAGACTTGATAGAAAAAGACTATTTTGGATTACAATTCACAGACACAAATAATGTCAAGCATTGGTTGGATCCTACCAAAACAATTAAGAAACAGGTTAAAATTGGTCCCCCATATACCATCAGATTGAAAGTGAAGTTCTATTCATCAGAACCAAACAATTTGAGGGAAGAATTGACAAGATATCAATTTTTCTTACAATTGAAAAAAGATATTTTAGAAAGTAAACTTGAGTGTCCACACACAACTGCTGTAGAGCTAGCTGCTCTAGCATTGCAATCCGAATTGGGAGATTATGATGAAAACTTACATACTTCAGCTACTGTGTCCGAGTTTAGATTTGTGCCCAACCAAACAGAGGAGATGGAAATCGAAATATTGGAAGAATTTAAAAAGTACAAAGGTTTGACACCTGCACAGGCAGAGGTGAGTTACCTGAATAAGGCTAAATGGTTAGAAATGTATGGAGTTGATATGCACATTGTACTCGGGAAAGATGGATGTGAATACCATTTAGGGTTGACCCCAACTGGTATATTAGTTTTCGAAGGACCACAAAAAATTGGCCTCTTTTTCTGGCCTAAAATCAGCAAGTTGGATTTTAAGAAAAAGAAGCTGACTTTAGTGGTCGTTGAAGATGATGATCAAGGCAGGGAACAAGAGCATACATTCGTCTTTAGACTGCACAATGAAAAAGCGTGCAAACATCTTTGGAAATGTGCTGTTGAATATCACACATTCTTCCGCTTAAGAGCCCCTGTGAAGGGTCCATCGGCGCGTCAAAACTTCTTCCGAATGGGATCTCGTTTCCAATATTCAGGTAAGACTGAATACCAAACAACACAACAAAACAGAGCACGTAGGACAGTACAATTTGAACGTAGACCAAGTCAACGCTTTGCAAGAAGGCAGAGTCATGTACTTAGAGAGAGAGAAAGACAAAATAATCCACCTAAAGAACCGGAAGTTATAGCTGTTGAAGTTCCAGCTGAACCGCCGGTAGAAGTTGCAGAAGAACCAGTAGTAATAACGCCCACGACAGTTGAAGTTGTGCCACCAGCAGTACTCGAGACAGACTTAGATGCATTATCTAGGAAAAGTAGCATTAAATCAGAAAAATCTACTCCTGATGAGAATAATATAACTCAGGTTATAGTTCAATATAGTGTAAGCGATACTGGTAAATATCATGTAACAAACATTGAGCAAATATTACAAGAGAGTAAAAAAACTGAGTTAATTTTATCATGAAATAGATTGAAAATATTGCAAATTTTGAATATTATTATCACTTTAATGTTTATAGTGATGTCCTATGGGGCAGCAGGCAGCTCCAAATTAATATAACTATGTACACAGGAATATAAGCTCAGTATCAATAAAAGTACAAAGATAACATTTTAAATACATTCCTGTAAATACAGTCTGTAACTTGTATTAAGTTATTGTGATGTAAATTTGATTATTTCACATTTATTCCATTTACTATAGTTATGCTAATTTAATTGTGAATTATTAAAAATAAGGAGCTGTGCAGTGCAAGTTCATAGTATTTTCATACTATTACGAATTGATCAAAATCGGTGCTAAATATTATTCATTCTAAATCAATTTTAATGTCTCAGATATAATATAAAAAGTAACTTTGTTTTAAGGTTCAGAGAATTTTATTAACTTAATAAATATTCCAATATAAAAAATGAATAGATAGAAGACTGTGTTTATAGTGATTATTGAAGCCGTCCTTTTTGTTATTGCAGGTAAATAATTTTATAAGTTTGATTTTAAGCTAATTAACAACACGAGAACTTTGAATAAATTAAATATAACATGTCTGAGGTTATTCATAAACGTGATTTAAATTACATTATGAGGCTTCACCGTCACATTTTATTATGTGTTGTATTTTTTGTTTACAAAATAAATAATATTTGCTAATTGCTTATTGTTAAGTAGCAGAAAATAAAGGCACTGTCAGTATTATAATGTGCCAATTCATTGATTTAAATATTATATTTTAGATTTGTCGGGGAGAGATGGAAAAATTTGAAATCCGATTTTAATTATTAATTGATTATGCTAGTTAATTATGGCGAAAGTCATTAGTGTATAGATTCGCATTGTACGCATGAGTTGATTTCGCTCAATATTTAATTTAGCGAATTCCATTCAAAAATTGTTGCACATTATCATGGTAATTATAACAGAAAACTTTTTGGCAACTTGTATGATTAGGTTGAATCATTCGAAGATAGTGTAAAAATGTCATTGAATAATGATTTCATATCATAATTACAATATGTAAAGTAACTAAGGGTCTATTTATTGCGTTTTCAATTTCAGTTTCAGTAACCCTGTTTCAATTAGGTTTGAAAACATTGTAAGTAATATTACAATATAATGTTTTTTATTTGGTATAGTGTGCGTACCCGCCTACTATGAACATTCCATTGTCGGAACGTATTGCTCTCGAATTATTTATAAGATAAATTATATTTCTGTTTTAAATTACAATAGGTATATTGCTTATTTTAAGAAGAATGTTGGAGTTGATGTGCCTTATGTATGCTTCGTGATAAACCTCGATGGATGTTGTTATGCAACTTTACAAATTATTTGTATGGAAACATGAAAAATGTTTTTGTATAGCGATATATTTTGTATTATATTTATAATATTATATAAGTAAAAGTCACATGCTGTATTATTACTTACTCTATAAATTATAGTGTATATTTTAATTAAAGGTACTTAAACAAATTATTTTAAATAAAGTTATTTAATCTTTTATTCAGTTTGTCAATTTAAAATTGTATTTAAAAATTTTAACATTAATAAATTTTATCAAAGTACATTGTTTTGTATTCTATAGTTTCCTTGGCCATCTGGTGTTGCGTTATCGCGTGTATCGGGATGAATAAGACCTGTTTTATGTCCAAAAGGCGGCGATGATTATTTTGGATGAAGTTTGTACAATGTTTATTTGTGCAGAACTATTATTATTATTAACTTTGTTAATAATGCGTGTCCCAGACATGTTACTACAATGTGTATCGTGCATGCCGATTAGATTTTTTTAAAAATTCAAGGGCTCGTACCATATACATTTTTTATTATTCAAAATAAAAGTTTTAAATTATCAAAAAATATAATTTTGGACTTTAATCATGTTAAATAAAATTTGGTTTAGTTTGGATTCCTAAAGTGGTGTTTTAATAAAACGTGCCGGAAAAAAACAAATATCGCGCCCGAAACTCATCCTTGTTTTAACATTGACAGTTAATTTTAAACGGTCGTATTGTAGGTTGAAAAAATATATCAATCTTACATTTGCAACGGAAAATTAAAAACGAATACACGATGTCCAATATAAGTTATTTATCTTATCAGAATAATTTTAACAAACTTTCTTTTAAACGATGTTTTATTAACAACTTAGATGAATATCATGGGGAATTTATCACTAATGAATTATCCAAGTTCTTAAGCCAAGCCGAGCCTCCAAAGGAATCATCCGAGAATGTTATGGGTGAAGATGATTTAGATTCGATTATACCTCCAGTTGATCCATTTGAAATTATTGGAACAGTAAAAGATACCAAAATAACAAAACTGAAAAATGTTAGCCGCATTATATCAAAAATTGAGTGTTTGCCGCAGATGATGGCGTGTGGTATTGTCGTCTTAGATATTAGTTATGATTCTAATGAACTTAAAATTGCTTTAGAATACATCGAACTACTTAAAAAATTATATGAATCTGAATTAAATAAAGATGAAGAAATGAAAGAAACAAATATTAGAAAATTTATTTTAATATCTACAGTTATGACTTGGGGAATGACCAAGCCATTGGACCCAGAGACGCCTGATATGCCATTCGTGGAAACCGACTTTCGGAAAAGGAAACCACATCCCAGCTATAAAAGTCATCTTAACATTGAAAATGAAGTAATTTTGTTAGGGAAAACATACAAAAATCGTATACGTACAACAGTGGTGACTGTCGGTGTCACATACGGTGGTCGTGAAGATGTGTTGTATTATTGGTTTCAAAAGGCTTGGGAATGTGAGCCCCTCTTACCTATACTTGGACGAGGAAATAATGCTATACCTTTAATTAATGTTAAGGATTTAGCTAGTATTATTTACAACTTGATATCTGACTTCCCAAAAAAACATTACATCTTAGCTGTGGAACAAAATATTACTAAACAAAGAGAAATAGTCAAATCTTTAAGTAGAATTGTTGGCTCTGGTATGTGCAAATGTATTCCTGCGGCAGATGGTCTTCTTATCCCTGAATTAAATCAAAGAATTTACGATTTAATGACTCTAAAATTGTATATGGAGCCAACATTCATAGTAGAAACTATGGGATTGCAGTGGACGTCAGATCTGTCGTTTACTGAAAATATTCCAAAGTTATTCAAGGAATTTAAAAAAGAAAGAAAATTAAAACCTTTTAAAGTAAGTTCAACTTTTTATAGATTTTGTTGTTTTTTTACGAGATATATACCTGCAGTGTATCGCATAATACCTTAATAAACACATTAATAATAATATTTTTCTTCATAGCTCGTCATTTACGGTCCTCCATTAATAGGAAAAACTACTCTTACAAAACAAATATGTCATGAATATGGATTAACCTATATTTCGCCGGAAACTATACTTCAAGATACCGAAAATGATTTGGTAAAATTTTACAATTTTATTTATAGCACCCCAAGCAAGTTCGCTTTGAAAATTAGGACAGAGTAGCAGGAAGTACTTCTGATAATATCGGTACAGATAAAACTTATCTACACGAGAGTTGCATTTTCAGATGTTTCGAATAAATCAACTGCAATCAGGGGAGATGTTGGGTTTGGGATTAAGTCCTGAAGAGGAAACTGACACCGATGATGCAGGAGATGACAATGAAGGAGACGAAGGTGATGATATCGAATCACTTAGACAAAAACTTGGCTTACTACAATCTGGAATTACTTTCACTGATGACGAAATATTAGGGTATTAATAACTTTGTCTAAATTCTTAAAGTAAATTTATTTATATTTCTTATGTAAAAATATCATTAAACGAAACCAAATTTTTTCAAAATTTGGTTGGGTACCAAAAGACGTTGTGGATTGATTGTTAATTTTTTTAGATATATAAGAGAAAAACTTTTAAATCACGAATCAAGTAACCGTGGATGGATTTTAGATGGATATCCAATGACTATAAGTCAATGTGTTTCATGTAAGGCATATTTTCTGTCTGTCTTTTGCTATAGTATTAAGCCGAGTCTCCTGCGCGTGTTTTTTCGAAACATTATACATAAACATAGAAACATTGGGGCGTGGCCATACACATTTTTGTATTCGTATATTGTGTACGGCCACGCCCCAATGTTTCAATGTTTTTGTGTAATGTTTCGAAGAAACACGCGCAGGAGACTCGGCTTTAGATACTCATATTTGGCTGATTTTTTCATGGAAAGTGTTTGAAAAAGGAGATTTTCCTGATGATATTCCAGAGGAAGAGAACGAAGTAGATATTAACGAGGAGTTTGAAGAAGATGTAGCCATGTTTGACAATGTTTTGAAGCGTATTTTACCTGGTAAATCAAACTTTTTATAGGTAGCTCTTCCAACAAATATTAAAGTGTTTTGTGAACCACTAGCACGACAAAAAGGATATCCCGAACTCCATACATTTGTTTGAGTTGACTACAATTTGTATGAACCTACTAATTGTTATTTCTAGATATCGTCGTGTCTCTCGAAGCAACTGATGATTTTATTTGTAATAAAGCAATGAGGCAACCAGAAGATTTACGTATGAAGGAGTCTGTCGTGCTTCGTAGATTAACCGAGTTTCGTAATGGCGATACGAGGGATAATACTCCCTTGAATTTCTTTGATGAATTGGATATTCATCCTCTAGTTGTGCCTGTGTCTAATCATGAGGATTATGATATGAAAACGCCATATGCAGAAGTGACTTTACGTATGGGAGTGCCGTGTCGATATGGAAAATTACTTGGTAAGCTTTATTTTGATATAGAAATTAAAATATTCAGACATGTTAGTTATTAAGCGTATCACCTATAGCTATTATCGAAGCTGCTGAGTTAAAGGAAAAGCAGGAACTTGAAACTCTGCGAAGACTTGAAGAGAAGGCACAGAAAGAATTAGAAGAAAAAATGCAACGTGAAAGAGAGGAACGGATGGAATATTGGGTTCGTTCTTTTTACCTAATATTACGCGTACTTCACAACCCTTAAATCCCACTACAGTGTAAATTTGAAATCTTAAACGTTCAATAGCCGTGATTCTAATAGAGGTATAAACGTTTAATTTTCTATTACGTTACTAATTTGATGGCTCGCAATCAATAAACTCCTGTAATCATTCCTTTATATAGTCCGAACTCCTAGCACTTTTACGTGAAGAAGAAGAAGCTGCGTTGGTTGCTGAAGGGGAACCAATGCGGAATTATCTCTTACAGTATATATTTCCAACTCTAACTCCGGCTTTACTTGAAATTGCCAAAATACGTCCACAAGACCCGATTGATTATCTCGTAAGTTGTTTATTATTTTATATACGAGGATTTCAAAATCGTTAATTTGTTTTAATAATTACAACAAATAAATACATTCGTTAAATTATGTTAATAATTTTCAGGCGGAATATCTGTTCAAACAGAATACAACTGGTAAAATGTTAGAGCCTGGTTATAATTTACAAGCAGAACTATTGCTTGGAAAAATAAAGCTTTTGGATGATACGTTGAAAGATTTGGATATTAAGATAGATCCTTTGGTGACTTCGGAAGCTGAAATTGGTGAACCAACTAAGAAGCATTCTGCATAGTTTATTTGATTAAACTCATTTTAAAGAATACTTTTATTTGTACTAATGTACCCTGGGGGTCTACTATGAGGTTACATGTCTCAATTGAATACTTTGGATAATTAATTTCGTTCTTTAATTTAATTCTTACACATACACAGGTAACTTTTCCGAAATACTGTATTATTTCTCTGGCTCTGGGTAGGCCTTCGAATCGGATTTATTGTTTAAAATATTTTCCTGTTAAAATTAACGAGCATCTGAGTAGTGTAGCTTAAGCCGGCGCGGTGTCTTGCTAATGTAGCTGTATCCGCCCATAGATCGGTTAACATCAAGCGAGAACTAATATACCTATAGTACTATGTATGTGAAGACGTATATAAATTTCAATCTATATTCTAAATTATAGAAATGACTAATAGCAATATACATATGTGTATTATTTTAACCTACTTACAATTAGCTTATGAAAATTTATTAGAACATAAATTATAGGTCCTCGTCTAAAAAAGTGGTAAGTTCAAAATTTATTTTTACAAAACCTATAATATATTTATAATATTTGTAAATGTTAGTTAGTACTATTTAAAATTTGAATGAATGAAACTTATACCCTTTTCGAGTAGAATCTATATAAATTACGGCTACCATAACGTATATAATGTAACAGCAATTACCATCACGGAAAGTGATCGATATTCTGATAATAATCTTCACGTGTCGTGATTTTTAGTGTCACAAAAAATTTCCTTTATTCTGTGTTTTTGTAAAGCTTCATAAATATTGGTGAAAACAATTTATTGTTATGTGTCGGTGCAAACTGAATTCGTATTTACAATTTTAAATCGTTTAATCTTAATGGCTAATGTGTACGGCAAAATAAAAAATAGATAAGTTAAGCCAATAATGAAGATCCACCCCACATCGCATATTCGAGATGATTACAAAAAGGAAAAGAAATCGGACAATGACGATGGGAAAATATCTTTATTTGCAACAAGTATTCGCCATCAAACAACAAAATTCTTTAATAATTCGACATTGCACGGTGTACGATATATTGCTGAAAAAGATCGGCCATTTTGTGAAAAGTGAGTAGTAATTATTTTTGCTACAAAAGTTCACGATACGAGGCTCACTGCGATCCTGTAAAAGTTAAAATAAAAATATACTGTATATTCACTAGTTTTTCTTTTCAGGTTCATGTGGTTTAGTTTTACTGCAATAGGTGCAGTCACTACTTGCATAATCATCGTCAGTTTATGGGAAAAATTTCAAACCAATCCTACGATTACTGGTAACAATTTGTTCTTATTGTATTGACTAAATTATTGTAATGGACTAAATGTTTTTCTGAGTCTTACCTCTTTACACATTAATAATTTCAATTCGTTTAATCGCATTTACTTTGTAAGCAAAAATCTATTTACAGGTTTGGACACGGATTTTCACAACTGGGATGTTCCATTTCCCGCGGTCACAATATGCGATATGAATCCAGTTGATGAAGATTTATTACAAGAATACATTTTCAAGTAAGTTCCAAATGTAGTACTGTAGAAAATAAATAATAAAACAATAATTAATGTGCATAATAATACAGTACATGGGGTACTTCACCACCTCCCCAAACAGCAGAAATGTTACGATGGTTAGCTACTTTAAGTTATCGGAGTATTGCTGAGAAGGCGTCCGAGTTTGCAGCAAATGGCGATGCAAATGGTGATGTCGGTGGACGGTCTTTTAATTCCAAAGATGCCGCCTTTGCTGTAAGTCAATTTAATTCAAACTAGTACATAATTCTTACAGTAAGTTGGTTACTCTAATGATTTTATTTCATAGATACATTGAATTGACTGTCAATGAGATTTTACATGGAAATTATTAATTTGATACAGTTTTAGTACAAAACTTAATAAGAGACAAACGTTACTTAGCATAGTTCTGAGCCAAGATTACAGTGACGGATCTGTCGTTTTGACAGTACAAAGCATAACTAACTGTTTTAAATCTTGCTATTACTTTGACATTTCAAAGCGACACTTTTGAAGTAGCTGGTATAGAAATGATGTCGCTGATTATAATTATTGACCCACTGCGTACTTAACAAGAGGTTTTCTCACCATTTCTTCTTTAGTAAATCTATTTTTTGTTTTAATAAATGACATAAGTAATATATTTAAAATAATTGTTTGTAAATCCTTTTTATTAAATGCTAACAGATATGGTTTTTTTTTCTGGTGTTAGATCGTAAGTCATTGCGAATCATTGTTCTATGATTGTGAATGGAAGGGGGAGTCGGAGGAATGTTGCGATGTTCTGGTACCAGTCTTCACAGAAATGGGCTTTTGTTACGCGTTCAACTCAAAACACGCTGAAAGAATATGGCCTTGGTGAGAGTCACAATTCATACGATCGCACAACTCATGTATCTCATACTAACTACATAAAACTCTTCTTTAGAGACATATGTCAATGTTGTTTAGAATGACTAAATTCGTTCAGTTCAAATCGATCTATACGGCAGCTTAGAGTTTAAACATCAATAGTAATTCTTTTATATTGTTAATTTTAATTGCAGGCAATCACAGGAACTTGATTCTTTCACTGAAGCGTTCATCCATGAAACAGATGCTAAATGGTCTTTTATGTTTAATTCTTATAAGAATGACTCGCCAATCGATGTAAGTGCACCTGTCTGGTGAGACTAACCTATTCGTTATAAGCCAATGTGTTTGAATGTTGACAGGCGATTCATAAATTTATTTTTAAAAAATGCGGTAGAACAGGCCTATAACACACAAATTATACAAAAATAAAGAATTATAGAATACCCTTCTTATTAACAGATATTCATCCATTCAACGGAAGAAATGGCGGGTTTAGAGTTAAGCGCTCAGCATTCGTGGGACAGAAGAGTTGAAAAAGTGTCTTTCTCTGTGAAACATACATATACAACAGAAGATGCTCGACAATTATCAATACGACAGAGGCGTTGTGTATTTGCAACTGAACTCCCGCTTGAAACTTCGCCGGTATACACGTATTCTGCTTGCATGAGGCAGTGCCGGATGCGGCTTAGTAGATCGTTTTGTAAATGTGTTCCACATTTTTATCCTGCTACTGGTAGGCATTTATTATACAGAAATTCATTGTTTTAATAAAAACAAAATTGCGATTAAATTTGTGTCCTTGAGATGACGGATAAAGAATTTATATTTGTACCAAAATATAAAAGCACTCTTCTCGGCAAACTAATGATGGAATAGTACGAGCAGTCTTGTCTGCCATTCTAGAGTCATACTACTACTTCCAAGGATTAACTTTGATTTACCTACTTAATTATTTCTTCAAGCCAATCTATATTTTCAGATGGATACAGACAATGCACTCTTCGTGAATTAAGTTGTATTGCACGTAACATGGCGGCTATTACAGATGTGACACGGTGCTCATGCGAGCTGGGATGCTCACATACTGTTTATGAAGTGGAAAAACTTAGCGAAGTCGAGTAAGTAAATATTAAAAAAAAAAGAATATATTACATAAATTACAAATACGGCGACTATCATGCCCGTTTCTCATCAGTCGATCATTGACTTGATGTCTGCGTTCTGCGCATTATAAATGTTACTTTCTGTTCACTTTTTTACGTATCGGCGTCTCTCGAGAATAATTCAACGTTCCGATTCGCTTAATGGTATGTAGATGGTTAACCTTAACTTTTGATTTAAAATAATATATCTTTTAATCGCCGCAACTAGGTTTTAAGCAAAGCTTTTGAAAAGCCGCCATCTGCTTAAAATTTAAATAATAGCTTTAAATATTATTGTAAGCTGTATATATTTTAATTTGCTTATAAAGTATGCATTATATTATGAAAATACCTACATAATTTTGTAAATTATTCTTTTCAGCTCCAGTAAAGGCAATGGGATAACAACCGCATTAGAAACTGAATTTGTATCATGGCCCATGGTAAGATACAAACGCGAAGTGTTGTTCGGATGGGTTGATTTATTAGGTAAGAATATGAAAATTAATTTCAGAATATACGGTTTTGATGTTCGTTGTTTGAATGATAATAAAAAGTAACGGGTATTAATTACAATAACCTCTATATTAACAGTATCATTCGGCGGTATAGCGGGTCTATTCCTTGGATTTTCACTTCTATCTGGCGTTGAATTGGTGTATTATTTCACATTGAGAGCTTGCTGTTCGGCCAGACGTGACGCACGGATTCTGAGACAAGAACAAGCAGAGAGGCTGGCACGACCTAAACCTCCACACGATTTGAGTTTAGTGCCTTGGTAAGATATATCAAATTGTAATTGCGAATATATAAAACAAAAATTATTGTAAATCACACTAAAGCTCCTAAGAAAAACTATTGGAAAATAACATTTTCCCCCGTCAGGTGGCGCAGTCCTCCAGCACCCAGCGCTCGCCCCATAATGGTGAAGCCACGAGATACTCAGCCGCCGCAGTATTCGCCACCTCCAGGATACACCACTTATTTGCCATAATAAAATTAATTTTAACAAATTATTCTTTCTTTTATCCAAAAGCTTTAGGAATAAAATCGGGAGAATGGAAAAATAAAAAAACATTTAATCGGCCATGTATATTATATTAAACTGTATAAACTGCTCGATCAAATATTTAAAACGATTTAGAAACATTCGAGATTATAATTTTAAAAAAGCATTAGTTGCAGTCCAATTAATAGTAGAAAAGGCTTAAAAGTAAATAAAAACAAAAGCACCAAAATAAAGCCTAGCATGGCAATGAAACTTAGAGAAAAAAACTAACACAATAGGAATGCTAATTTCATACTTTCTCCAATACAAAATACTATATAAATCAAATTATTATTTTTGTGCTGTCCCTTCAATGAAGTGTTTCCTTAAAAATATATTCGTCATTAGCTATATGTTCTGATTATTTCTAGGCTTTGCAATTTGGACGGCTAGTGTCACCATTCTATGACGAAAACTTCAGAAATAAATTCACACAACTTGCTATTTTCGCCTTTTAGACTTTATTTCTATTTATCACTGAGGGAACAAAACAAAAATATGTCAACATAACAAATAATGTTTGATTAATCAAATACAAAAATTTTAGACAAATTATAACTTTTACTTCTTGTAATAATTGACTGTTTTTTTTTTAATTCTTTACGATAATTGATGTGAGGAGCGGTTGAAAAACTTCGAGTCAAACTAAAAATACTTAAATACATAGAACGACGCGTCTAATTTCACGTGTAAACATAACATTAGAATCTCAGGTTATACTCACGCTCACAACTAAGGTAAACAGAGAATAGACGCATCACTCTATATTTCAACTGTCCCTCAATCATTTAAATTACTTAACTATACGAACAGTTTGGCACTAATCTCATGTACACAGACAACATTGTAAAGTCATTAAACACGTCAATTTAATTTTACGCCCACATTTTCACCTAATTATTCAGCTACGATAACAATAAATTTAAAATTTGGGGCGATTTCTGAACGTAACACTTAAATATTTTTGTACTGAGGAGGGGAAGACTAACATTTTTAAACAACTTTATTTAAGTACAATTACATTTATCATGATTTAGTTAATACGAATGAAAAACACATTTTAAAACATTGAAGTTAAATGTAATGGAAAGATATACATTAAGTAGTTTAATTCAATGTTTTAAAGCGGATATCGATTGAACGCGCGTACATTATGAGAATACTTTATAAAATGGCCTAAAATATTTAGTCACTAATAAGGATTGCATTGCCTTATACAACCATACGTGAACAGGTTTAAGTCCGCAGACGTAGTTACAATATATACTTATTGATGAATTCTATGACTAATAATAAATACCTATAGGTAACACATACCTTAACTTCACGGCCAGCCAAAGAAATTCAATATAAGAAAATATATATCACGGCTGAATACTCGAATTGTAAAGGTTTAGATTTCAGTAACTTTTCGGGTATTTTGTCGTGAATTTCACAATTCAATCCATCTCGAACATCTACCGCACTTATTTCATTTATACCTAGTCACTGGCAACCTTCCCTTTACAGGACTTAGTATGATATTAAATAGTAAAAATAAATAAATCAGGAATACAAACCCGAATTGCCAGATTATGACAACTAGCTGCACTATAAATTACTAAGTCTTCAAGATTAACGTTTCTGTTATTATTATGTTTCCAATCGATCTATTCCTATTTTTCCAACAATTTCATATAAAATAGTCCTTCGCATGTGTCGTAGATTTACTCATTTATATGAAAATAACATATATATTATCTAGAACCTACGACACTCAAACGCAACTTAATATATGCTGTGAACACACGGCGCTTTTCAAATGGATACAGTTTGTGTAGGTATATAAGCGATAGAAAGAGAAGCGATCAGTGTTGTGAAGAGGCAAAGGCCACAATTTCGACAAATGTACACAGGTTGTCATCTACATAAGAATGTGGTTATCCTTTTCTAATTGTTTCTTCCAGTCGAAAGTCCAATCTGTATCCATTTAAAGATTGTCGTTCGCACACCTGTTTATGCTGGATGATTCAGTCGTACGTTTAGAGTCTAAAATGTGAAATTAAGAATTATTAGAGTCCATCCACATGGTCAGATTTCTTTTCTGACAATCATGAAATTAATTATTAATAAAATAGACACATTTTTACATCTTGCAAATTCAAAACGACTTAAGTTTGATATAAAAATATTTTGTCAGTGGAGTGTCCATTAATATTACCTAATTTGTATAACATTTTCGGTTCTAGACGTTCGACCGAATCATCCTGTATATGCTTGTTGTACCAGTACATATAAATACTAGTATAAATAATTATTTAACGTTAAGACCGTGAAGATACACTCGTATTATTATTAACTACATAATATTTAATATAATATCTTATTAATTATATCAAATAGTATATTCCAATCGAATTTGTAAAGTTCGAAAGTTTAGCAAATTCTAGAGAAATACACAACAGAGCACATTAACTCGTATTGAGATCTTATAGAGTCGGTGCCTCATATTAAAAAAAACTTATGTTTTATCCTAACATAAGTCATCTACGTCTCATGCGTATGAAGTTTACAAAAATTAAGTAAATTTTTAAATTTCATTAACAAATATAAAAAAAAAGTTTATTATTTAATAATGATATAACAAACGTGATTTGAAAATTAATCTAATTTCAACTTTATATATTTGACACTAAACAGTGTTTTAAGATGAGCGAATGAAATATCTTTTAAGTCACTGACCCATCTCAACGACCTGTATTACTTTACAACTTAATTAAATTTTGTACTACGTAAGCGAAATTTAACACAAACGCAATGGGACACCGCGTTTGCGTTTATATTTCGCTCATGTAGGACAACATATTCTTACAATATTAATGGGTTTAACGATTGTCTGAATGAACTAGAGGACTATTTGGAAGGGATTCATAACCCAAAATATAGGTACTAAGTACACATACAAAATTATATCACAGTCATTGTATTCTAAAACAGTGTGTTTACTGCATCCCGTCCGACCAGCATTTCACGTTTATCTTTATCTGTGTCATCAGTAAAAATAAAAATGTGTGTTGTTAATTAAACGATTATAAATAGCTATTAAAATATCGAATTCATCAAAAGAAACATCTTTTAAATTAAGTCAACTCATTGTACTTGTTTCATTAGCTAACACAACTGATATGATTAAAAATATTTTAACGATTAAATTTCTCAACACAATAAGTACACTAAGACTTCATATGTGTGCAATTTATTTTTTATATTCCACATATATATCGTGACAGATAAAGATTTTTCTTTGAAATGAACAATAGAACGGACAAATTATATTGCAAAATACGTAACAGACAATCTGTTTACATTTATTGCACATTTCCATAAACACACTGCAAGAACTGTTATTGACATACGCAACCCGACGAACTAAAACTAACTGCAATACAATTAAAAACATAGCCCACAACAGAGAACATACAAAACTCATGTAAATGAATAATAAATCACTCTTTATTAACGTAAAAGGAATACTAAAAGCAACTCGTCACAGCAGTAGAGAACAATAGCAGATTACGCCCGAAACAATCGTTTCTGAAGAGCTTTATCAATTACCAGCTTTTCCGGAATGCAAAAAATCTAATTTAATTTTTTTTAAAACGGATATCAAGTAATGGCGAGGAATTCGTCATTGCTCTACGATTGCGACGAATTTTTAATAAACATTTTTATATACAAATATATATATATATAAGAAATCAAAGTAATATAAAACTTTAATTTGTGCCTCTTAAATTATTTTAAAAGTAAATTTGATATCGCTTGATATTTTATACGATAAAAATTCATTAAAGGTTTGATTTTCTTACGATACTTTAATCACTTTGTACTTTTGACGCAGCACTAACGTAGTATAGTCAATAAATAATTTTTAAAACACACCATTTCATTATTAAGTATGAGTTTTAAGTACATTAAAAACGATCAAAAACAATTCATTATAAAAAAATGATCATGTTGATTTAAAACGCGATATCATTACTTCATTTAAGTACAAACTTTACAATTTAAGTAAATTACAAGACACTCAGTGTCCCAACTATTTTAAGGTTTTCGATTGGCATCATTACGTGACAGTATTAATTCGATGTTTCATCGAATTCGCAAAGCTAGGAAAATCCCACCAATTAAGAACGTTTTTTTAGAGCTCTGTGAATTGGTGAATTTTTATTATTTTGAAATAGACCACGGTTGCAAACCCCAGTGGCGAAGCATGTATGACGAAATTATTCGAGACAAATACGAGAGCAACCGTTTTGCGACAGAGACGACAGTAACTCCCATACACGTCTAACTTGTATAATAGCGTCGCGATTATATTATTTTAATCCGACGTTTCGAAAGCTTCGCAGCCATCGTGAATTTATTTCATATTAATTTTATTTAATATTTTATATGCCTCCCAGATTGTTGATTTGGTTTTATTATTTGGTTTCGCTTCGCCACTAATAGGGAAATAGAGTGGTTTATTTCACTCATCTGCATTTAGCTGACCACCATTATGGCGAGTCTCAGTATAGAATCGTAACACTTACACGTAACATCATAATAATTATATACATAAATATATACTTTGGCTTTTGAATGTATAAAGTAGGTATTCTTGATTGTATAAACATTTTGTTAAAATATCACAGACTATATAAATATATTTGATTCATGATATTATATTAATAATATAAAATAAAATAGAAAATAAATTTGACTTGAAAACACATTATTTTTAGATGAATTCTTACGTCTGGTCCCAATAAGCGGTTTGAGGTCCTGTATAAAGTGACCGATATTTTTTTAGGGTGATACAGTGAAATCTAGGATATGAAAAAAAATATTAGAGATATATCATAAAATATTTATACAACCAAATCTATTTAAAAATTGTCTAAATTTTAACAAACGTCACCGAACCGGTGGATTATATTTGATTATTATTTTACATACATATTTAATCAGTAGTTGTACAGCGTCTCAGCTGAATTTTAGAAGATGTCAGCAGATGCGCGTTGGCGAAGATGGTGACTCCTCAATGGGTTTGGATTTATATTTACCACTACGAAGTAGACGACGCAACCAATCAAATCTATCTGTTTCTGATAAGAATGCCTGTGAATTTAAGATATTTTAGAAACCTTACAACCTCATATATATAATAATACGATAGTAATATGATTTTGTGCGGGTTCATTTCAAAAGTTTAGAGCATCCATGGGCACTTTGTCCGTTACTTTCGAAAGGTCGAATAAAATATGAATAAATTCCTTACCTCAATCCCAATAGAGATTGTCAAATGTAGCACAGGCACTATAAGCAAATACAATCTGAACATGTATTCTGCTGTATGCGTCATATCAACTGGCACCACTTCCATTAGTTCAGCCAATCCCTTCCAAGGCAAAAGCAATAAAAGTGTCACAAACACAGATTGACTTATTAATGTCACTATCATGTAATCTGTAAAAAATAATATAATTTCAAATGCTTATACAAACCTAAACGATATGACTTAAGTAAATTACAATTACCGACCGGGGTTCGGACCGTTCCTCTGGGATCTCACTGACTTCACTTTTGAAATTGTTTAAATAAAATAGAAAAGTTTTTAAATGCTTCAAACAGTTCAATAAATAAAAACTATTCCTCCAACGATGTTGTAATTTTGTATATTCGCGTTATAATCGCCCTAGAGGTCCTCGTGGTGCTTGACATAGTGATTAACGCCCCAATATGTCACGCAAAAGAGCATACAATAAAAAATAGATATTCTCTCAAGTGAGGGTGTTACGTTTACGTATTGTCCTTCATCTCCCATCATATCACGATAGAAACAACTTTTATAAGAATGTAATGCATTACTTACAATTAGAACAGAACGGTTGACGGAATGGCTGTCCTTTAGAGTAAACACATGCTAATATCAAGTACTGGTATGCGCTTATAATAAATGTCACAGTATTCTCCCAACATTGCACCTCCTCAACTTCTGGACCACCTTCGACACCATGGAACCTGAAATTACAAAATTTACGAATTTACAAACCAAATTACAGCATTTCACTTTTTAAACATTTTAATTTTATATATTATATTGGATTAGCATTTAATTAGAGTGATAATGATCTGTTTAAGTCAACACATTACACTGAATTTTGAAACGGTTACTTTAACTGGTGTTACTACTGAATCTGAAAAATGTGAAATTAAAAAAAACATACCAAGGTTGAACATAAAGCACTCGTACAGGTGCAAGTTGCAATAAAATCACCACTAGAACTTGTAAGATAAGCGGCACAGTAGTAGACAGCGCCATGAGTGAATGCGGCGGTGAATGAGGTGATAGAGTGCCGGCTGGGCCAGCCTTGCCCAGAGAGAAGGCCAGCATTGTGGTAAGCACTAAGTCGATGTAGAGAAATTGGTTGTTTCCAAGAATTGAGTAGAACTGAAATATACATTTTAAATACAATGATTATTTAGTATTATATATGCTTGTATTTTATATTGATTAAAAATATAAGTTTATTGTTATCTTAAGTTATTTATATTTCTCTATTTCTAATCCGTCATCCATAGGTTTCTATTGGAACACTTGGACTTGTCAAAATATAACTGTATTTATCAATACAACAATATGCAGCAACGAGGACGGCGCCCTGCTAACTCCAACAACAAATATAAACCACTAGATAGAATCAGGTTTCACAGACCGTCATTTCTTCACCTTCATTCATAGAGTAAAAAGTTTTGACAATTAACGTTTGCTTTAAATTACATAGGTATTAGCATAGACAATATATTTCTTAAATAGTTTTAAAAAGCGTACTCACATTATAAAGTATGAGAATAGAGAAGAACTGTATGAGGGAATATAGAGCCATATACTTGAAGATGGCGAATGATGTACTTAGAGCACACCGACCTTCCAATGCCAGCTGCTTCACACATCTTATGTTCTGCTCATGCGACGTGAATGGTGCGGCAACTAAACAAAAATACACATTATAAAGTCAATGAAACCAACTATTTTTAAATGATGTAAGTATGTATATTAACTTGATGCAATTATTTTTCCTTTAATATTAGAAAATTATATTTACTTATTTTAATAGTAGGTACTTTTATTTTTAAGATTTCCCTTTTAAAATTGCATAAACTAATCTTGAAGCAAATTGTATTACCTGACGCATCAGCCTGCGACAGAGATACTCCAATATGGGCAGCCTTCAAAGCACCGCAATCATTGGCTCCATCGCCACACATGCCCACAGTGAGACCCTCGCCTTGAAGAGCCACCACTAACTGGGTTTTCTGATCAGGTCCGAAGCGACCAAACACGGTGCCTTGAAATAATAAAATATACATACTATAATATAAAAAAAGAAATTTTTTATATTAAAAATTAGTAAATATTTAAGTAAACAACATCCGTTTGTTAATATTTATTTACCTTTTTCTAAAACTTTTTGAAGAAGCTCCGGGTAATGATGTTTTATGACAGTCCAGGTGCGCCCTTCAATAGCGAGTGCGTATGATTCATTCATTTTAGTTAATTCAAACTTCGGTATACCGCCTTCACCCACAACCTATATAAACAACAAAAATAATAAGTTCTATATTTGTATCGTTCTGATGCACATAGTTTGCTGTATAACTTTGATATTTTATATTACAAACAACGTTTACAATAAAAGTATGACATACTGTTTTTTTAACAATTTTTATAAGACTATGCAATACCTGAAAACAAAGGGGCGGTTGATTATCTGTTGTGGTCGTTTGTGAGTCCAAAGTTATCAAAACGAGTTTCTGATGTGATGGCACCATACCACATACACGGGCAACAGACATCGCCGTCATTATGTTGTCACCTGGAAACAAAAGAAAAAAAGTTATTTCAAATTGAGGTTTCAAGATTTAAATGACGTTTTTCATTAGCTGTGACACAATATATCGGGAGTATTACAACTAGTTAGAAATTTCGCTCACCGCAAATTTTAATTATATTAACGTCCATTTAAAATTATAAATAATAACTCACCAGTAACCATAACCTGTCTCATGTTAGCATCATGAAGATCCTTAATAACTTCGGCAGTCTCAGGCTTCAAACTATTCTGCATAACAAGAAGCCCGAGGAACACCATATCACATTCCAATTGATCCCTTTTAACCCTTTGAGCGTCAACCCACTTCATGCGGAGTTTTTTGTACGCCAAACCAATGACACGGAAACCATTGGAAGCATAATCATTAAGTACATAGTTGAAGCTTCCAGGTAAAGATTCAGGCCTACACATTCCTGCAATCTTAATAGAATTAACTATCTTAGAAAGTGTTAGTGTACAATAATTAATAAGAGACGGTCTCTGTGATGCAGTGAGGTTCTGTGATGAAGACTCTCATGTCATGAAAGAAAATAAGTGTTTGTTTGAGGTCTGGGCATTATATGTTTGTGTTGTTCTAATATTTGCAGAACGATATTCTAGCTGGGGAATCAGGGTATTATTTTTTAAAAATTTAGAATACAATATGACAAAGTGATATTATCACTTCTGTGGTTTATAAGTGGAAGGACAGCTGTTATAGAAACAGATACGCAAATAGTTATACCAGCTTGGTGAGATGCCTCTTTATACTGCGCTTACATATTTTAGATTGTGTAAGTAGAGAGATGTATATTTTACGTACGTTATGGTTTCCACAAAATAGTACCAATGAAACTTTCAAGCTCAAGTTCAACATAGTTTTACAAATATTAACAATGTTATAAAAACGAATGATTACATCATATAATATGAAATTGTATTTAAACACTATATTATTAAATTTCGAGTTACCTTTTCAGGTGCCCCCTTAACAAAATACACCATCTGCTGTTGCCCCAATACTCTAGCTATAACGCCCATGGATTGTTGTGTAGACGAAAAATGGAACCGACGTAGTAATCCAATCTGAATATCATAAAAACAATGTTAATATATAATAGCTGCGGTAGTAAAATGCATATTAAAACATAAAAATTCGAGTAATAATTTATATTAATTTTTACTATTATTAAAATACCTCATAAGGAATCTCCATAGTAAGAGGATCAAGTTCATCCAAATTTTGTAATGCTGATTCATTTGTAGAAGCCGGTTTAACAACAGGCGGTGAGAGTGTGTCGTAACGAGTATTTTCTGGTCCTGGTTCTTCTAATACCTGAACAAAATAGATAATTTCATGAACATGATTTAACAAGTTTAAAAAACTATTTGCGTCTTACTATCGCATTTAATTGTGATTATTTTAACTCGATGCTCCGAAAACTTTAAAGTCATCGTCCGAACCGCGCTTACAATAATTTTAAATCAGTTACATTTGATTTATATTTCATAATATAAATCACAATGACAACTAATCAACGATATCAGCTAGATATCGATAGCTTATAAAATAAAAATGATTAATACCCATCGCGTAAACTGGAACATTTTTAAGTCGAGCGGGTCTCCTGTTAACTCCCCGTCAATACTAGTTAGTGAATGACAAGAAGCCAATGCTTGTAACAAGGGACATGTATTGGGCAATGCTCCGACGTCAACAACACGTTGCCCAAAGGTTTCACCCACTTCCCAATGTGGAAGTACTGCATACAAGTCCAATCCATCTTCAGTTAATGTGCCAGTCTGTTCAACAATTTTAATCTTTATTTCTTAGACGTGTGTATCTAGGAAATATTGTTTCAACCAACAAAGAATTAAATCTAAATTAGCAATCCATTTCTACTGTTCTTGTTTGCCCTATAAGATCAATTTATTAATAAAAAGAAACTAATTTACACCAAAGAAACTGATCTACGTCAGATTTGATTAATAGAATAACAACATTCTCACCTTATCGAAGCAAATAATCTGTAATTTCCCACAAACATTAATCCTGGGCGGACTGAGACAGTAAATCTTATGCTGTTTTAAACGTCGTTGACTGTTGACAGTTCCAGCTGTCATGGCTGCGGGCAAAGCCGGCGGGACTACTATAGTTATTATATCCAGTGTACGCAGAACAATCGTCAACCAAGAACTCTGAAAATAAAGGATGCTAGTATTACACAGTAAATTATTTGATGTAAAATATTTAAAAAATGTAGATCTCAGTATATGACAACTTATATTTATTTATTACATTTTTTAATTGGTTGTTTTATTTTTAATAACATAATTAATATAGAATAATGAAATAAGAGTGTCTCACCCCTCTCTGAACATACAACCAAATACAATAAGCCATTCCTAAAGCCGCAATGCAGAACAAAAATATCACGAACTTCACTGCGTCCTTGTAAAATTGGAAACCAAATGGCTTCGGAAACAGAATGCTCTTTATCAACTCGCCTTTAGCCGTGTAGAAACCTGTTCTTACGACTTTTGCCAACACCTAAAAAATAATTAAATCTAAACCCATACTTTCAAGATATATGTATATTTTTAAAGTTCTAACAATATTTTTAAAACGTTCGTATTCTTTTTTTTTAATGTATATGTAAAATAAAAATCTTAAAACAAGTACCTGATTATTTCCATAAAAGCGTGTCTGAATAACATGCGTACCAGCAAATAATGTATGACGTTTGTGAGTTTCTGTCGAATAAAGTTCTGACATTACATTTGGGGGACCTTTCATAACTGGTACACTTTCACCTGAAACATTATTGTATTATTATTTTTTTACTATAATTTTGAATTTTATTTGAGAAACAGCATATAATGTACTGACCAGTAAGCATGCTCTCGTTAACGATGCAGGTGCCAGTGAGCAGCAAAGCATCACAAGGCATGATGCACCCTGCAGCAGGGAGCACCATCACGTCCCCTGGCACTAATCGGGCCCCATCGACCACGCACTGCGCACGCCCACGCAACACGCCCACAGACACACACATGGAACCCGCCATACGCTGCAGCAATACGCTCATCTGCAACAGACACACCAAAGCTTTCTATTTTATTTTTTATTGATAGCCCAGCATGTGACCACACTCCATCTGATGTTAAGCTAGAGTGCGGTCCATGAGCATAGACATAGTTAAAGATTTTGATTTATCTTCACTAACTTGATCTATTATAAAATTACTTTTTACAATGTAATCTATTTCGAAGAAGTAAATATAAAGTTTACCTTCTTGGTGGTATATAAAGACATCATACAAGAGCCAGCAGACAATATAAAAACACAAGCTGCATATTGATAGTATTCATCAAAAGACCAAAGAACAATAGAGAAAACTTGGAAGAGATAGAACGGATTGAAGACTTCAGTCACAAATATAGACCAGTAACTTTTGACTTCGACTTCCATTGAATTTGGTCCATAGAGTTTTAACCTGTAAACATGTTAATTAAATCAATTACCTTTCAAATTAATTATATGAGGGATTTGTAAATAGCTTTTTGCACTAAGTTACTTACAATTCATTCTGTTGCCGTTTATTCATGCCAGACATATTTTCCATTAAGAAAGGAATGGTCAGTTTTTCATTCAAGCTTTGTACGTTGACAAAAGCCCCCTGATCTTTAATCCAAATATACCGAGTGTATTGATAGAGGAAGTAACGAACTTTATTATCTTTGTGATTGGATAGATTCAAGTCAATTTGTTCAATGGTCTCGATTTTAAAAGTTCCTTCATTGTCAGTAACTGGAAAATAATAACAGTAAGTAAAAAACCGGTACTCTAATAATGCAAAAAGAGATCCCGAAACATGAACTTCCTCAGCCCTATCCTTCTCCTCTTGCCCTTGCAACCCGCTTAACTTGTAGGTACTGACATATATGAAATAGGTTAGCAAACCGAAAGTTATATTGGTACTCAAAAAGCAAATATTTTGTTATATTATCTCTTTATGTGAAAGCTGTAAAGAGCATAAGAATTTGATAAAATAAAAACTTGTAGTTAATCTGAATTAAAACTAATACTCACTGCAAACATAATCAGCTGTTTTCAAACTGCTTTTTTTATATTTTAAAGTGTTATAAGTTGGATAATAGCTAATGATTAAATATGGTAAACCAAAAAAAGATATACAGAAGGCATGAAACAAAAACGTCCGCAGTCGTGACTTTTTGAACCCTTGAATCTTTATTGTAATCTCGTCAGATTCAGAATGATGGTTCTCTAACACCTGCCAGTTAGCCTCGCCAATGACTTCATATGCATCTGTAACATTTAGCAAACAGGTCTATACTCCAAACCGGGGATATCTGTTGGAAGTGATTGATAACTCGTCATGTTTGCTTTTTGATTATCAATTATCAACTTCTGTGATTACCACAACATTGTGTATAATAACAAAAAAGATATCAAGTTTGTTAAATGCTGAAACCAAATTTCAAATTAAAATTAGACAAAAAAAATCTGCTTCAAAATCAAAATGAAAATTGTAATGCTATAACAAAATTAGTGAAATCAAAAATATAATACAAGAATAGTTTTTGCAATGCACTGATAACATAGTCCCCATGAAGGTACCTACAATACTAGTAGGCATGTATGTTATTGAACATATAATAATATACTATAATAGTGATATTAGACATAAAACCATATACAGGATACATTATAGGCATCCTCTGTCTTTTTATTAATAACAATTATATTAAACAGGTTTGATGACAGAAATGAAGTGAAACACAAACATAAAACATATAGAAAATAATAGTATTAACCATTTTTAAACTAACACATTTGTGACAGTGAGACAGGTACAAATTGAGTGCAAACATATGAGCAGTCATCACTCTAAATAAATACAAACATGATATATGTGCATTCCAAAGTAATTAAACATGATGTTACCAAGTTTTAACTACTTTTTTAATCTAATGATATTTAAAATAGACTTAAACTAGAAGAATTACATTTATCCAGAAATTAAAATAATTAAATATTTTTTCCCAATTAATTATTAAAATTGCACTCATAGATGGAGTGTAGTCCACGTGTGGAGACAATTGTTACTACAAATAAGTGTTTACAGTCGCCACTGCTATGCCAAAAGAGGTAAATGTATACCAATATGGAACACTTCCCTCTTCATATCTGGCTATTTACAAAATCAGATAGGTTACTTATTAAAAATTCATGACACACATGTCTCATCCTTCAATATCAAAACAAACTAGTTCAATACATAATAGTAGCAATTCAGCTTTTCTAGATATTATTTTATTTCAAAAAAAACTATTGATACCATGTTTGTATTTATCCCAACAGTATCCCCGTTAAAGCATTATAATATACATACAAAAATACAAGCGAAAAGCAATAATTATTATGAAATGAATTGTGAAGAATTATTACCAAATTATTTGATAGATGTAATGAAAATGCAAGGTAATTTCAGTAGTATAATATTATAAGCATATTGGAATATAATCGAAATCTTAATCTTTGTTATTTCTATTGATTATTTGTGTGCACTCTCAAGTTCAAGGTTCTCTTTTAAGATAAATCCATATATCAATTCCTTATAACAAGCAATACTTTATTATTTAGTAGTTTTATGTGAAATAAATATTATTGTATAAGCATTATCTATTCTGCATCTTGTTTCTGATTTTTAAAAATCAAACTCTAAAACGTTAAACCCAATGTAATGTTTATGTCACATGTAATCTTAAATACTTGGAATTGAACTATAAATAAGATATCAATTATATTTTTAATGTTGTGTAATAAGAAGTAATTGAGTGAGTCATGAGTTAAGACAATAAAATGATATGGTAACATTTCAGGTTAATCACATATTTGAAACTGTTTCAATGCTACTAAAAACCTCCTACGTGATCTAACATTAACACATTAATGTTCGTTTTAGTACCTAAATGCAGTAACTTTAAGGAAGTTTTTTAATTAATATCAATACCCTGAATAATGAATATCCAGACAAGATGATTAAAGGCATACCCACAAGAATTTAACTTCATTAAAAACTGTAGTTGCTGATCGAGCAAGCAAGTTCTGGAGAGTATTTACTCTCCTCGCGGTCGCTTAAAGATTTATTAATAATTTGCGGTGTTGAGTAGCTTTTATGCATTTATTTTTAGTAATTCATGAAGGTTTCATTGAATGACTAACTCACCATTTTCCACTGCAGCGTTGTACATGATTGAAAATTGTGCGCGTAACTTATAACATAAAAAAGTTAAGGCATAGTAACCTGATGAAAAGTTATACTTCGACTATTTGGTCGATGCTACCTCATCGCGATAGATTTGGGAATTCGGAGAATCTGCACATGAAATGCAATTCCCACCCCACACCACACGCTCTTATCACTCACTGCGTGCGCAAATGATTGAATGAATTCATAGACAATGTAGTCGGAGTAGTTAAGAACTAAGAAATATTAAAAATAAGCAATTATTCAATGAATTTCAATTGTTTTACTAAAATACAACTATAAATTAATTAATATTATTAAAAGAAATTATATAATAATCACATCAACACATATTATTTAAAAAATTGCTTCAACATTTATATTTAATAGACAATAATTCTAATAAATGTTTAAATAATACAATAGATGGCGTATTAGAATTCAAACTTTCATAGTATGAAACTGTGCATTAACAGCTGTAATATCGATTTTGGCGCGAATGATGTTTACTATTTTCAGTTTTCCCTGCGTTTGCTGTTGCGGGTTATGTTTGACTTCATGTTACTAACACAAATATGTCACAGAGTGGGATATCGGTTCTTAGTGAAAACTTACTAGCTCTTAATGTGTATAATTTATCTTTTAATGGAGAGAATGGAACAAATGATGATACAAATTTTGGAAACATCACAATGCCTACAGGTAGGCTAAACATTTGTTCACTATTGAAACTTTATTTTCAATAGTGAAAATCAGTGATTTACACCGTCTATAAACATGTATGTGATTATTATAAATATTTTATATTTAGATAACGTATTCAGTTATACGAACAATTATTTTCATTCAGGCCCTTGGTACTGGCCCTGGTGTCCATTTTGGAGAGTAACTCAACATCCATTGTTTCAGGTAAATATATATTTTTTTAAATTTAGTTTATTTTATATTATTAAGTGAATCATTGTATCATATTTGTTTCAGTTATCAAATATACTTTTTGTAGCATCATATTGCGCTCCAAGTACTAAAAAAGGTCAACTATGGATGCATACAATACTAATTTTTGGTAAGTGTGAACATTATTGTCCATTAGATTTGGTTACTAGTTATTTATTTGAGTAATTGGTTATTTGTTTTTTCACTTAAAGATAATTGTTGACAACTTTTAAGTTGTTTTAGACTTTAAATTGTTTTTACAGCGTTCATGATGTATTCAATCTGGGCCTGGCATGTAATCTGTTCACCTGACGCCTTCTCCTGGAATTTCGCATTTGTATTTGCAAATCTAGCACAAGTTGTGCATTTGGTTTATCAAATGAGACCTGTGAAATTTGATCCGGAATTAGAAGAAGTTTATCACACACTTTTTGAACCGTTTAAGGTACTTATATTCGTACATGTTAAAATGTATTATAACAATGCATCAACACGTAGCCACGGATAGGTTGGAAAACTTTGCTTTAAAATAATAGAGAGGGTACTTACAAAATGTTTAATTAATTAAATAATATTGATCGTAACAATTGATATATAAATACAGAAAATATAAAACAAATGAGACTGTTAGTTGTTACGTGAATGTTTTCACAGCTGTATTTCTTATACTCATATATTTGAATGAAAAATATAAATTTTGTAATTATGTAATGTATTTGTTGTAATTTTAATATCATACATATATATTACCTAGACAATGATAAAATAGACATTTTGGAAAATTAGGATTAATGATATGAAAGGTGTTTGCATATATAGGTAACAAGACACCAATTTAAAAGGATGGTGTCTCCAGATTTTGCTCATGTAATGTCTCTACACGCGGGAGAGGCGTACGCTATGCAAAATTTGACAAAGACAGATCGACTGGGTTTACTACTATCTGGAAAGGTAAGTGCTATTTTATGTATACACGGGTCTTAAAAGGTTAAAAAAATTATTTGATGTAGATATTTGTGTTCAGTAAGATTTGTAAAAATCAGTAAAGCAATTAAAGAAGAATTAATTTAAAGCTCATTTACCTACATAAAAATAAAATTCATTTGTGTAGCAAGAAATTTAAAACAAATGAAGTCTTAGATAACTTGTAAATTTTTCACAGAGATTGGAATGTATTTTAGCGCTAACTTAACTCGATAATGGATATCTATTTAATAATGTTTTTCTCCTTTAATGTGTACTTTTTCATAAAATCTAGTGTAATATAATACAATTTAATGTGTAAGACGTGCCTTAAAATAATAAACCTAGTATGCTAAAACATGAACATTTTTGAACAGGTTTTTAATATTATGCAGTAGCTTTTTATATGTCTGGGATAGGTAGTTATAAACTTGTTGCATTTTTTTAAAAATATTATAGGTCAACGTAATGAGTGGACATCAATTTCTACATCCAATTCTACCATGTGAGTTCTTAGATTCCCCTGAATTTGAATCCAGTCGAGCCACAATTGATGAAAAGTTTAAAGTAAGTTTATTTCTTTATACTATATTATTATACAATTGTTAATAATAATATTTTTATCTATTTATGGGTTACCTTACTTCTAATCAAAAACCTTTCTCGCTGCCGTATTATTTAACTTAAATAGTTAAATATATATTATATGTATACCTATTTTAAATCACAACTTCTGATCGTAACCTTTACTACTAAAATCTCCTACATTTTTAATTGCTAGACTTAAAACTCTTTTGACTAATACACTATTTTATCGTTTTTAATTTTTTCATCAAGTTAGAGTTAAAAGAAAATCTTTTAACGAGATATCGCTCATTTCAATTAAAAGTTGAGTGGAGTGTTCTCTTCCTTTTTTAATATTTTCGTTGGTGGGGTTGACGCCAAAGGCCAAGTGTCATCGAAAGGCCAAAATCGTTTCGCGCTAACAAACTTAATAAAGTACTAATAAAATATTATGAGAAGGTTATTTTAGATTATAAACACTACAGAAATTACTATAAAAAAGAAAAAATAAAACTTCAATGTTCATAAAACTTCTAAATTAATTCTCAGTAAAACACCCAGTGGTAAAAAAATAAGTCTAATGGATTGATTGCGGTGCGATCAATAAATTCATCTAGACTTGGCTCTAGACTCTACTCGATTTGGTAGTAGGTACCTAGCTATTCACAAAGCAATCGGGAAAAGCAACTTGCTCACGTTCTTGAATGAATCACATTAGACATCTGCATTTTAGGAATGTGAATCACGTATACTTCAAACGTAATAGTTGAAACTATTCATTTGTTTTCTATAATATTTTAATTCGTAGTATGTCTTAAAACGATTATGCTGTCGAACTAAATTTCTTGTTGTTTTTTTATTCTAAGTTTGTGATGCCATTGCAGATCAAATAATCCAACTTGAAAAATTGTTATTGCATTTATCAATTTATCGAAAATAATATATGAACAGCAAACGACATTATCTAAGATCGTAATTTCAAATGAAGCTTAACATTATGTACATAAATTCACACATTATACCGCCTAATATAAAACCCCATTTGCAAGTTCACAGCGCGTATTCTTCCAAATAACTCACAGCAATTACACAAATGATATTCATTTTTCATAGCTTACGACTATCTCGTTTCACACAGACGCTTTCGTTAGATTTCTGTACCTTGTTAAATAAGGCAATGGAGCTAACTAACGTGTTCCGTCGGTTACTTGATGACTTCATTATTCAAGACGAGCTGTGGAACTGTGAACTGTGGTTATAAACAGCGCTTACGAACGGATCTGAGGTCCATAAAAACCTAATCTAAACACAAGTAAAATAAAATAAAAATTCCTAATATTTTTGTATTATTAATGTGTAGTATAAATTAACAAACTTCTTGTAGCGACATATTTGCATTTTGCAACTCACTTTACGACTTGGCTGTAACAATTTTACTATGTAGGTATCCTTCATTCTAGTGACCTAATTGTTGTGTGATATGGGTGTAAAACTCGTACCAAAGTGACTATAAATGTAAGAAACTGGGTTAAATATTGATGAGAATTATTGGGTTTTATGCAGCTTGTATTATCTACTTAACTATTATACATAAATAAAGTATTTTATATGGTTTATTTATTTACACGCCATTGACATATCACAATTACACCATCCAGTAGAAATTACAATTGGTTGGTATGACATATTATGTATTAACAATAATAATAATAACACTAAAATTATTTGTAAGCCGGTTTTAACTAAATCTAAATGTACAACATATATAAAATTGATGAATGATAAACACAGTTATCGTGGCAATAATAGCTACAATTCAAAACCCCAAACTTAATATAAAGAGAAGTATATATAAAACAGAATTTAGCACAATTTATCCAAAACGATTACATAAATTGGTTCACTGTGTAAGCATTCAGCCGCAACGTGCGTGTATTATCATATAAATTTAAGTCTAATCCATATTCAATCAGGTATCCATCGTAGCTGCGTCATCTTGTCGTTACGTGTACTGGCAGAGAACTTCCTTAGAATATCTGTTTGTGAAAGAGCAATATTTGGCTTGCGTCGTGACGACTCTGATCGCTAGAGACATTACCACCAAGTTATATGCCATGAACAATAAAATAGTCACGGAGAGAGGATCGCACTTAGATATTCGTCTTCCGAGTATATCGCATGCGCTGGCGAGAAGTCCCAAGAGGTTGAGAGGAGTGTCAAGACAGCAAGTCCCACCGACTACAGTACAACCTGTACCGCCTGAAAAAACCAAACCAATAAGTGAGTATTTTTGTAAATTAGTTGTATGAATACAAATTTCGTATTACACTGTTCAAGCATGTGAGTTCTCATGCGATGATATTATCACAAATGCTACCTGTGTCCCCGCTTTTCTACAATTTCCTTATTTCACTTTCTCACGGACAATTTAGAATTTCAAAGATAATGCTTCACACGGAATATATATTTACATACATTTTAAATAGTTAATATAAACATAAATTATATAACTGAGTATGATCTCACGTCGGACTACTATTAAAGTAAATATTTATATCTCGGAATAAAACAAAAGTCACTTTACTAATTACGGACATACGCAATACGTAAGAGATAATAGTTTCTCTTTCTTATAACAGATTCTTGGATAAGAGAAAACGAGAAAGCATTATTAAATTCAGCAAGAAGAAACTGCGGGTCTACTGGGACTTGGGGCAGTGGAGATGAAGAATTAATGCCTTTAGCGGAACATGAGGTGCCCGCAGCTTCGTCCGACGATTTATCAGCAGCTGACAGTTGCCCTGACACCACATCTAAATATCATAGTTGTGAGGCTGTCGAGACCGACGACGAACTCAAGCATTAATGTACCTGTAATATCTGTAGTACACAATTACAAGCTCGCTTGTCATAAAATAAATAAAGCGACTTGTTTTTTAAAATATCATTACAATTCTTAGATGCCATTAAAAATTAATTACTCTAATTTGTTATATCTATAGATTAAATTATGCTAAAGTAAAGCTAGTGCAAGTTGGTGCAGTTTTATTAATATTTTAAATGTACATTTATTTTTAAGACCGCTAAAGTTTTAAGTTATCATGAGCTCACTTTTCATATGAGCTCACATTTAATATTTATTGTGTTTTTTCATATTATTTGTATATTATACATACCTACATATTATATATATCAAGTTTAGAAATAATAATAAAGAAATAAATTACAATTGTTGTTATATTATTGACCCTAATACTAAATACTTATTGAGAAAATAATACTGCCCATAAATAATAAACAAAATCACGGAAGAAGTATTTTATATAATTTGATCACGTCATCGAAAACCGATCTATTCGAGACTATCAAATCCAATTCATCAGGAGTGCTCGGAAGTACTACAACGGCACTCTACTCGGAATCACTTATCGTATCGCGTCCTAAATCCGTTGAGGAACACACTAAGATTTACCTGTATACTTATAAGACATGTTGTTGAAACTGGTCCTATTTTCTCAGAAATTCATCCCTCTGTTTCAATCAGATAAATCGAAAAATCCTTTTTACTTTTACGGAAAAGAAAGATTCCATATCAAGATTACTTTGAGAGAAGCAGGGCTCCTATGTTAAGTACATACATATATCAAGAGATATATGAAATCAATAGATATATTATATGAATATATACCTATATATAAGTATAATGACGTCACAGAATGGTTTTTTTAAATTCAATCGTTTACTATTTTTATTTCTTTATTAATATAGATACAAATTTTACTGCAAGACATATCTTAACCTATAATAAGTATAACTATTTTCAAAGTTGTCGATGTTAACAAAATTATTAGATATGTAACTATCATTTGGCCTGTATGAACATCGAAGGTGCCAGCTCTAGCGAGGCTGAGACTAGAGACCTCGACTTATCAACGAGGTACCAGCGAACCCTGCCAAAGCCAGTAACCAGATGCGCTCTACCCAAGCCAAATAGTCTCCAATCTTAACCGCTAGCGAGTTTGGCGCAAACTTTTGGCTGCACTCGCCACTTCGATTAACATTTTTCCCATTAGAAAACACGTAGCTGCATATATTTCTAGTTAGTAGGTTTAATGAAATGGAATAGCTTGATAGATAGATATAGTGCAATTAATCAATCCGGGTCATTGAACTAACTATATCACAGAAGAGGCACTAGACGAAATCTACGCGAATCATGATATATATATACCTATATTATATTTCCTGGGCCAATGCGCTTTGCGCAACTTTGTTCCTGGTGTCTGCATTAGTATATTTCACTATATGGTCTAGATTTCCGTATTATTTACAGCAAAAATAAAATTTAAAATTTAACCAAACATCATTATGTTATGCAATATGCATTGAATTACTGTGGCCTAAACTTTTAAAATTTAAAATTTTGAATTTAAAAATAGGACATATAAAGTGTAATGGTGACAAATGAAGTTGAAGCTCATCTCAAGAAAATAAAGTGTGGTCATAAAATGTTTTGAGGGATCGTAAACTTCACTTACTAGTTGCCAATTTTACCGCTTGCACGTGAACATGTCTCTGAAGACATGTTAATACATATTACATTAAAGTATGGTTTGTAAAATAATTTACTCAAAAGATTGAATTATAACAATTAGTTAAGTAGATTTGTTAAGGCCCATTAAAATAAATCATTTGTCAGCAAGTCTATTTTTTAAAATTAGAATTTTAACTATTTTATTTCAACATCAGACAGCATAAATTGTATGTACGAAAAAGCTTCAGAATACTTGAAAATTACTTCCGACGCGAATTTTTGTCGACTGCCTATTTCACGTTGGTTGGAAATTGCACCGCATGCAACGTTCAATATAGAACATCATTTCATGAATATAAAGTAAATTCAGGAGACATATCGAATCCGACCTATAAAAACATTTTATATATTAAATAATGAATTAATAATATTGGACAATCAATGGGCATTATCTAATATTAAATAAATATTCCGAATTTTAATAAAAATTGAAGTGAAGTCTTAACAATTGTTAGAAGGCAATGTTGTCACGCGATGTTTATCTTGTTACTTCACATGTTTAGATTGCATTGCACGTAACTTGGCGAAAACTTAATTGCTTTACACGTCGAACTGATAACTGAAAGTCCAACACAGAACATCTGAAATTTGCAAAGTTCATGACTCAAAACAACTTTCGTGGAGATCATAACTTTTACTTACATGTTTCGATCAAAATTGCATGTTTGGTCAAAGTTTAACAGCAAATTTTACCTGTAGCATTTTATCTATGAATATATTCACTCCTTCACTACTTACTACCTTTCGTTTTATTCGTCGAGAATGTCGGACTTTCCGACTAAACGTCAACGGTGTTCCTCTAGTCGCCGTAAATCACGGGCATACTCTCGCATTCATCTGAAATCTGATGTTTGGTCTATTGCGATGGTAAAATTGACGTCACTTCAGTAATAGAGACATCACTCCAATCAATTCGATAAACTACAACTACCGCTTTGGCTTAAGACTCCTCCAAAAAGAATCGTCAGGCAAGAAGAAAGCCACTCCCTGTTGGTTTAGGTTCACACCGGCGTACTTCAGCTCCCTTAATTCACCATACAAGGGAGCATCACTAATTTTAAAGTAAAGTGAACAAGAAATAAAAAATGCAATCAATATAACATTTTTGTTAAACTTCAATTTATTTCGTAGAGCAGTCTGCACGACACAAATAAAACAAAAGCAGCTGCACAAGAACAAACATGATTTAGTATAGCTACATATGTGCTATGTACAGCACCGTCTCGAGCACAGCAAAACTTTCACAATTTTACAGGCATCGTACTATAAAATTAAAGTATTCTCTACAACCTACCTCTATGCTAAGAATTTTATTTTTCTTAAAAGTCGTGTGACCTAAATTTATTTATTGAAATGAAATTTCATGGCAAATACGAATATGTTAGGCATCAGTAAAAAATTAACCCAATCAATATTTACACACAAGAATAAATCACACCCACTTATTTAAAAAAAAGACATCTGACGTTATTCGTAAACATGGTTTAATTAATACAAAACACATTAGATAATAATAATAACATAGTAAGCCATAAAAAGTCCTAAAATATAGTTCTTCTAATATTGAAATAAAAAATAATAATTAAATACAATATTAAATAGAAACTCAATTGATTGTATAGTATACTATAGATATTTATATTATTGATTTACAGTAACATCAATAGATTGATATGTATGTATAGGTATTTGTAAGTATGCCCATAAGCCAACAGTACCTACTCTATTTAGGTCAAAGCAAACTCGTTAAAGGTGTGCAGACTGTTGGCTTACCCCTGATAAAAAGATCGATTTTACTTTACTAAACTCATGATAAACCTTACAAATTAACGCTTTACTTACTTACCGATTAGAATTAACTTTCACTTTTAAAAATTAAATAAATAATACAAAGGAAACAGTCTGGTAAAATAAATAAAAGAAAATCCCCGTTCTGCCTAGGTCTACGGGTTACGCTCCACTGCATGCTACGACATGCTACGGTGGTCGTGGACGTGCAGGCGAGCGCTGGCCGTTTGCTCTAACGGCTTCCTCTTTCCGGTTATCTAAACGATAGCAAAATTTCGTTTTCCTCTTATTTGGACACAAAATAATATAAGAGTTACATTTGAAGAAGCAAATATTTATTATTTATCGCAGTTCTTAAAGAATTTTACCTCTAATGTTTGTGAGGTAAAAATAGTAAATAAATATCACGATAATGGACTGTTAGTAATCAGATACCTGTTTGTTCTTCTTATAAGTCGTCGTATATCGATCTATCTGCTGGTTTGCAATCAATTAATCATACAGAAACCTATTAAAAATAAAGAATATTTCATATTAAGAAAACTATAATCAAATGTGGAATTAATACTCGTATATAACGTAAAAAAACTAAGACAAAACATTGATCAACGAGAGTATTATTAATATTTGATTAACAAAATTAATTTATGAAACTTTCAAAATATTTGTTAGGTACGACACTACTAAACTGCTTGTAACTTTCTGCTAAGTTGCTACTATTCGCGTGACCATATTTCGTTTATAGTCCCTTTAATGGCTTAGAAATAAAAATAAACCGAATTATACAGTTTTGTTGTTGGAATCGACAATCTTTTACCTACTCTCAAACAATTAACACAAAAGATATATACAATAGTTTAAACAGAAAGATATCAGGTAAAGATTCCGATCAGCAATGCCGTCAGAGGTAAGTGGCCAAGGCTGGGCTACAAATACCGCGATCGCCTCGATACCTACGAAGCTTCTTTACAACGAGCCTCACTTTTCTTGAACATTACATGCGATTTAGTATCGTTATCAGATTGCTTGCCGCGTTCGTAACAAAGGAGCGTTGAATAATAGTTGTGTACTAGTACGTAGCCTGCACTTATTACCGATTTGTTCGTGTAAATGTAGTACAACCATTTGAGCGATACTGTACCTTGCCTTATGCCATTATTACAATATTACTCATTCCATGTTATTATCAAGCAAAAAAGGTATACATAACGAAACCTAGATTTAAGTAATCAAAAAGTTTCTATTGTCCGTCATTCAATGGAGATTAAAGATACGGGTAAATCTCTAGAGGAGTGCCTTATTCGATTCAGTATAAATTGAAAATAATATATATATTATTTCTTCATAAATACATAGTTAAATGTGAATATATGCGTTTATGAGATTTCATATTGTAGTAGTATTAAGACTATCGCGTTTATTTTAATTAAGCCGACGATTCGAACGGTCATATTAATTTACGCATTCATTTGTTTATCACGTCAATGATACATCACTATAATTATAATAACAAACTAGAAATAAATCATTCATTGCGATGTGCCTTCATAGACAGGCTCAACAAACTAAAATAATAATAATACATGTTGTAAGCATCATAAAGACCTTTACATTAGTTACTGTTTTCAATTATTCTGCCTACCCTATTTTATTTAATATGAAAGTGAATGAACCCATAAAATATTTAATTTTGCATCGTTTCTTCCACAGTGTAAGTTAATACAATGTTTGTTTGTGACTTCCTAAGTGTATAAGTTCACAGGTGTTCGTTGTTCATGGAATTGCTTTTGATGCATTAAGAATATTATAGTTTATTTTAAAATTGAAATTTACTTTTTAAAACTACAGTATAGAGCGCACAAACAACTATTTTAGGTATAGATACTTAAATATTTTACTTATGAAGACGTCTGTGATTATCCGTGATTATTGTAAAATTTTTAGAAATTCATTTGCGTAGCTCCTGCGATGTCATATAAACGTAGCTACAGAACTTATGATTGAGAGAGGTTTGCTCACATGTTTGAAAATAATATATGAATAATTAAAATTAGAATTATAAAAATTACGGTTTTTTAAATGTAACATGTAATTTAAAAAATAAAATAAAAATATCAAATGTGTTTCTTTACGTATTAAAATGATCGAGTTGGAAAATCACTATATTTTTATTATTTATTGAGGCTTAAACAAAACCCAATAAAAATTGACAATACTGTAAATTCAACTTTACTATACTACAATATAAAATTTTCAGCGATTTATATGCAAATATTCTTGGAATTGTATCAAGAGTCAGCAAAGCTGAATCATCAAGGAAATATAATCTTCAGTCGACAGCCTGAAGTTAAGATATTGAAGTATAGAATAATGTTTAGTTTTCTAGGGAGTAATACACTGCTGTGGAGACAGGGAGGCTGCGTAGAGGGGCTCTCTGGGTTGCTGCCAAAAGTTAATCGTCACGCAACTAAGCTATAACTGCAGACAACTATCTGGGGACTCATGCATAAAATATGACCCCTCAATCACTTTCATTTCAATTTCACATTTACTCACTTAAATTTTGTTTAACATTTAAATATATGTGTTTGAAGTTTAGTTTGGTTGTAAACTATGCTCACACTGAGATTTACAGAAAAATAAAAGCACACATGTATCAACTTTTATAGCTTTTAAAATGTTTCAGTCGCTTTTACGCGAAAATAAATCTTTTATAAAATGAAAAGTTGCTCCTCAAGGACTCCTAGGACATTAGGTAATAGACACAGTTCAGTGGATCCGGGAGTGATGGGATTGCTTCTTAGTAAGAATTTAATCAGTCTACGAGGAGGGCGCCATTTCTCGTATGATTTATGATGCTAGAAAGTTTCACAAATAATTCTGGATCGGTGCCTACTTCTCAATGTTGTTTTTCCAATAAATCATGTTTTGAGTCACCTGAGCTATGTGAGCTTGGCGTTTTATTATTTTATTTGATTGAATAATGTATAGGTAGCTGAAAGCTGAATAATTTTGCATTAAGATGGTTTTTCATGTTTTTTTTTTAAATATTATACAATCCTCGTTAATTATGAACATTGAAGATTGTTACGGTTGAGTTTTAGTAGGATTTTAGGAAAGCAGTGGTTGTTAAATATTTGAATTTAAGATAATGGCATAGTCTCATAACATATGCGTATTAAAATATTTATAAATGAAATAAAAGTGAAAGCATGTTTATAAATCTGAATAATGCGACAACCACTCGACGGGTGGATGATTAACAATAGATTTGGCAGGTGACCGCCACGAGCGTCCGTTTGGGCAAGTTCATATAATAATTTTATTGATAATATCTAAGTAGGCAGCATCGAGATAGACGGGTGAGAGGGTGGAAGGGTGTGTGCGCGTGCGTGAGGCGCGGTTCTAGTTGGCGGCAGTTGACCGCGCGGCGCAGCCTCCTCCGCATGCCGATATGGAGCTCTCATGGCGCGTGTTGTACTGCTTATGATGCCCCGCGATGACGGCGCCGGGAGCCATCACTCACCGTGAGCGATCACACAACAGACTGCCCGCCACAAGTGGCCGAAGAAACGGGAGACGTCTTCGACCACTTCTCAGGTGAGATTGTCTTTCATCTCAATAAGAGTATATAGTTTTGTACTATCAATGCCATGATTTTTACGTAAATTATTTTATAAAAATAATCAAAAATATTTTATTTAGATCTTTGGTGTGTGCGTGATCGTTTCTTTTTATTAGATTTCAGAGCACGTCTTTTGTTCGCGACGGACATGTGTGTACAAAATATATGTATGAAAGGCGAATGCTAATCATGAAACTTTTAATTAATCCACTTATTCATGACGTCACAACTTAGTCATTATTCAGTAACAACAATTTAGACATACAACCTGAGATATAAAATACTAATTGAAAATATATACCTACCTAATAATATGATATTGACTAAGGAAATTTATATTGATTTATATAAATCACACACAGCGATTGTATAAAAATAGTTAGAGCTCCTTGAATCTTGTAATCTTAGTTTATTAGCTGGACCTAATTCTGATAAGTAGCAGGGAGTTTTCTTTGTTTATCGTAACTTTTCTAATTGGAAAACCAAAATAGTACTTAATAGAAAACACCCCATTTTTTCTATTAAATTAACTTAAACAATTGAATGTATTCTTATCTGTTTACATAAAGCAATGTGTTTTAAATAATTATATTTTTCTAAAATATATGATTATTAAATTATTACCACGAGAGCCTAAATTTTCGCAGGTCTCACTAAGTTAGGTTACTGTCGGAATTACTTTGGGATGACGCGGCATAAAGCGCACAAAAAGGTTGCTCTCACCCCCTTTAAATTAAAACCTTACAGTTTGTTATTCCAGCCGCGAAGAAGCACCTTTAAATAACTTTAACATTTTAATTAAAAATGTAAGCTTTGCTTGTAATATTAATAGTTTTAATAAGTGAAACTCGTATTAATATGCAGTAATCAATTTATGTTTAGGCTGATGCCACAGTCATGTTAGTGTAACGGTCAATAAAGCACTATATTAGTAACAAAGCTCTCAATATTACTTTAAAGGACTTTATGTGCCTTACTTTCGCATTTATTCTGATTATTTTTTATCCGTTTCAAAAGATTTACAGCAATGCACATTTTTGAAGTCAATTTTAGTCGACTTTAGTTTACCAGTTAACTTATATCATAATTCACTAGGCCTAAATAACTCAAACATAAATTTAATTGTGTGTCCAAACGTAATCCATAACAAACATAATTTATTTCCGTATGTAAATTAACATTATCAAAAGTTAGTAAGGGACATGTTTCAAGGCATCACGCAAGCCTATCGTAAATTTATCTTTACTCCAAAGCCATTGAAAGGGTTCCATTAATCTCGACGGTTCCGCATGCGGCAGTTAGAAGCATCGGAGTGATCCATCAAAGAATTTTAGCCGTGTAGAATTGTTGTAGGTAAACAACGCAACCCCTTACTTTCCGACAATGGGAAGGGATTGCCGAATGTCGGAATTAACTCAGTTAGCTAGTTATGTAGGTCATTGAAGGGCCATTGTAAGCGTAATAATGTTTCACGACAGAATTAACTCGATTTTTTTTGATATAATCACGCTTATACTACATATATCTTTCATGGTTGTTGCATCATTTTAAAATTATTGTAGTCTAAAAATCTCTTGAGTTAGAAACAAAAGAAGGTATTACAAGTTTTCGCTTTTAATATAAATGTTTCTTCATGCGAGTAATAACCTGCCCGTCAAAGTAGTTAGATACGCTGCCAAGATTCCTTTATCCATTTTCAGGGGCATTATCACTAACATATAATCACAAAGTTTTACTATCACAACTGCCAACACCTACTTTTTCCTTCTATATTTTGTACATTCATTGAATTTTTAAGGTACCTATAGTAAGCTCAATAATAATTATATTAAATAATTTAAAAGATTTAAAACGCTTACTATCGGGTTTATTTTTATTAATTAAATCCGGCGTTTCTAAACTAAAATATTCAAAGAAGTTTGAGAGAAAGCTTCACAAAAGTGGCTTAATCTATTTTCTTTGTAATTTTATGCTTATAGCTATTATTAGTAATAATAATCTAATCTAGACAAGGTTGCATTAAGGGTGAACTAAGAAGTGGGCGCGACGAAGTGACGCCGATCTCAAAAAGGCTTGCCAAATCGCATCGTAGCACCGTGCATGCTTCTACATAAACAGACAAAACAAACTATTTATTTTATGAGTAAGCTTTCAATGCTATTACTAATGTCAAATTGATTCTATCTTATTTTCCTATTAACACCACCGTTTTGTGTATTTACAATCTTGTTATGCACTTAAAAGTAATCAAAGAAGGTCTATTATGGAGTTTTGGTGGAAGGAAATTTACGATGCCTATATACTGAAATACATTGCCTATATATTGTGAAAATTAATCAAACAAATGCACGCAATTGACCAAACTGAATACATACTAACACAGTTAACAATTCACACTAATCTCTCGCCGCCACCACAATGTCAAATAAATTTTCGTTCGTCGGTGATTTATTTACAAAATATTTTCATTTTCATTTATATAACGATTGTATCTGATGGCAGCGGTGAGCGTACGGTAATAACTTACTAAATTGCAGCGCAAATTGTACGTAAAATGGAAAGTTTATTTTCATATTTATACTAAATTTCGTTGCAGCCTTTTTACGAATACTTTGTTTTGATTACAATTTTATTACAGAAAATGTGCGACAGCAATCGTTTTTTTAATTAATAATAAAAATACATATCGAGATCCATGTCAATATTTTCTACAATATACCTATGCAGTCAATATAGTAATAACTTGAAAAAAATATTTTGTCTAAAAATATAAGTATAGTATTGAATATAATGGGTATTCTATTTTTAGAATCCCTTTTGTGGATTACAATTCGTGTCACGTCTATACACAGCTAGAAGCAATAGGCGTCATCTGTTGCAGCTATTGCGTAACGAAATTTATTAATATTATTTCCCAATATGCTTCGTTATATTATACAGAATTCTTCATAAATATTTATTTTGTTCTCTAAGGTCTTGGTTTTAAAAAAATAATATGTGCTGACTTCAGCCTCTAATTTGCGGATAAAATACTTTCTTCGCGCGTATGTCGGGCACGACTGAGGGATTAAGGGCATTAGTGTGGCGCTGCATTCTAATGCTTTACATTTCCAAGAGAGAATTTTTTACAAGAGGTTTTACAATTGTGGTACATTTAATGCAAAACCAGTGATTAAATATTTTTTGTAGTGGTCGCACAATAAGCCAGTGCGATAACTGTTATCACTAAAAATGTAGTCAACAGACCCTTCTAATGTTCATTCACCTTATTCAAGGAAATCATATCTACACTTGGAAATAATAATATCCACATCATTTTTATATACAAGCACTATTTCTTACAATAAGACCGGCATGCTATACAGCCTAAATGGCACGTTCTGAAATACAATTGTATACTTTCAAATCAACGTTTTATGAACGGTCTCTTTTCCAGCGTACAGCCATAAAATGTCATTCGGCGAAAATTGTTCCAGTTGGAAAACGAAATGGAAAATGTACGTTGTTATGTGTATTATTTTAATTTATTTTGTTTTATGAACACCGTTATTACTGTAACGCGAGTCAATCGTACGTTTCCATCATATCATTTGTACTTTTTATTATTTTATATTATATTTGTAACTTTTTATTATTTTTATTTTAATTGACAGCGTATACATGAAATAATCACTAAATAAAAGTTTTTAGTCTAACTTCTTTTGTGAATGAAACCTGTTAATATAGCTCGACCATTGTACATTTCTGAAATAAATAACAAAACATTTTCCACCTTAATATCGAAATAGAGGGATTTGCGGGAAATGCAATTTAATGCAAATGAATTGCTACGTTATATCAGGTCTACGGCGCTACACGCCACGAGTAGTGCACGTCTACAACTAGTAAACCAATAGTTCGTGTTTGGAATTTCTTTAATGAGCTTCAATTTTTTTCATAGATCGAATTTTTTTACGTAATCGGAATCTGTAGCTAGTTCAATAAAAACCAATTAGAAATTCTAAAATATAAAATATACCAATTTTTTTACATGTTTTATCTATCATCTAATATATATTATTCTTAAATTTTAATTTTAATCTGTACTCCTTTGTGTTGCAACACGTTTCGTGTATGTCAGCACAGGGAAGGTGAACTGAGGGCAAAGGCATCGCGATCTGGCACTCGTGGCATAACGGTAGCAGTTACAATGACTTAATGTGTGGCGAAAAGCCTTTGATAACATACCTTGCATGAATTTTCATTAATACACAACTTCATTTTCACGAGTATGAACTACATGTATTTTATGAAAAAGGGTATTATTATTATTTATTTTTATTTAAAGGATTTTTAGAAGAATTGTTATTATTATTTTTTTAATTTATAACAATTTTGTTATATCTATTAATAATGTCGATGAAAATCGTTTTTAAAAAGTTTGTGGTTTAGATTATGTTGTCTAAATTATCGGATATAATATTATATATCAATATATGAGAGGTCAATAGCCAGACGGCCTTTCAATGTCAAGGGAATAAAGTTCACACATCAAGGACAATGGCCTTCCCAAGTTATCCTAAATTTTGTTATTTGAGTTATCCATCCACTTTTGTTACCACTATCGTCTATACAATTTTTTCAGAATTGTTTGAAAAGACAAGCACAAAGTATCATAACGAAGGAAGTATTCTTCAAAATACAATATAATCTAATTATTATTTTATATGAAAAAGGTCTGTAAGTAATTTATTATTTAATATGAGGTAAAATGTTTATGAGGAGAAGGCATCCGTATAACATATTTTTATGGTGCAATAAAACTTTATTGAAAATATGGAGTTACTATACATTCGAGTTCAGGTAGGTACAGGTGAAACATTTTGCCGCCTGTCGACAGCTGACAGTTTACAATTTAAAGCTCACTTTAACAATATTATACTACGCATGAGTCAGCAGCTTTCTGACATGATACGATGATATCATTTTGTGACATGACTATCCAAAAGTCCCTAAGGGATGTGAATGGATGTTGTTCCTTCGATCACTCAATGCAAGTCTTATATGTGCAAATATATTAAATTCTCTATTTTAACATAAAAATACATTACAAATTTATTTATTGTGTATATATGTATATGTGTGTGTGCTCGGGACACAAAACTTGTTTACTTTTGTGCTACGATTTTTATTTAATGAAAATCACTTATATATTTTTACTGTTAGTTAACTGAAACAATTTCGTTTCAGATATCGGGTGGCAGTTTGATCAAACAGCTGGACTCACGGTGTGGTGATGGAGGTGGTAATATTAAAAGCGAAGGCCCAAGTGAATCGTGTCGTGTCATCAGTGACCGGTAGCGGGGCGCGCGCGGTCGGCACAGAGCAGCCGGACCGCGCGGGCGGGCCGCGGACACTGGGCGGACAACGCACGATGGCACCTGCCACGCCGCCGCCCGCCTCGTCACTCACACCATGGCTTAACGCCACGATCGCCTTTAACGCTACAAGATTCAACCTGACTTTCGATGGTGATTTCGGTCTTAATACTACATCTGCAGCGGACATACACAATAATCATTGGTTTTGTGCTAAATGGACTAATGCGCAGCAAGATCTATTTCAAGTAAGTATACTAAAGTCATATAAAAAATCAAAACATCTACTAATTATCTTTAAATTTGATAATATTTCACAGGCTGCCAACTTATGTTTCGCTATAGCGTTTCTAATGCCAAAACACTTCAAGCAGAGCATATTGGTGTTTCGTGCGCTGGCTGCCACGGGCGCTGTTCTTATGAGCATGTGGGCGGGTGCTGAGATTTGTGCGCCCGACATCTTTGTATGGAATCTAGCTCTTTTGCTTGTAAATTCTATACATACCGTTTTCTTAATTATAAGGTAAGCATTGATAATATGTATTTGTAAATGTAAAAATAAAGTAAAGCCAAACAACTATGAAATCATTGACTATTATATAATTATGGAACACGCACAATAAAACAAACCGCTACGGTGATGTGAGCAACAACCGTTAACGTTAATATACGAGTACTATAACATAATATAAGTAGTTATAATACACCACCTGTTACGTTGGACACGTATGGGTCAATACATGCGAGGCGTGCCGAGGACAGGCTCTACCGTAGATGTCTTCAAAATATAAACCAATTACTAAAGAAAACAAAATTTTCCATTTATGGACTTACTAACCTTTTGAACGTTCTTATTAAATATCTTCGAAATCACAATAATAAGTCACAAATCGTGTTATACATATTTGTTAAAGTAAAGTAAATTATGTCTATATGTTATACCAAATTGTAAGAGGCGCAAAATGTGAATTTAGTTGTTTAGAGTTATTAATTAAACTAAGATGATATTCTGAAATTGTTCAGACTATATAAACGTTTTTTTTAGTGATACATTTAACTTTACAAATTTCCCATCAAAAACTTCAATATTATACTTGAGATACTAAGCCGCTTATAGTATTTTAAATTAATTATATTTCATTGTTTAATTTTAAT